>WEXE01000563.1:0-94203 GCA_011035825.1 Fusarium cf. hostae
TAGGTTGTGGTGAACGCCGCATCACGGTATCGACCTCCATCAGTCCATATCCGTCATCCTCCGCGGCATGCTAGACTCGGCCTTCGGCGCCGAGACCGAGGAGAAACATGAGCTTTCTGAATGTCAAACTGTCAGGGCCTGATTTTGACCAGCTACACCGAAGAGGCGCAAGGCCGCTGACAGCAGCCTCTCCATCCAGGATTCAATGTTACTGCATGTCCGACCCCTCGGCGCCGTGCCCGCGCTCTAGGCTGGTCATGTTACTCCGACTGGAGCGCCTGCGCTCGTCACTTACATGTGTGTCAGCGCCTTGGGCTCCGTCGGCAGGTTGCTCGGCGAGGATGCCCTGGGGCGCGCTTCGGATAACGCGCAAGGAGACTAAGGGTCGACTACTTCCCAGGCAGCAGAGTTGCCCTCGGCCTCTTTCCCCATAACCATGGATCACCTTATAGAGAAAGTCAAGAATCATAGTGACCTTTCGCTCGTGGTCTGCATTTCCTGGTTCACCTGGCTGGGTCTCACTCTGTCAACAAGGAAGATGCATCCAGACTGGTGGGTAGGCCTGCCGNCGCTCGTGGTCTGCATTTCCTGGTTCACCTGGCTGGGTCTCACTCTGTCAACAAGGAAGATGCATCCAGACTGGTGGGTAGGCCTGCCGATGAGGCATTTCAACCCAACTCAGGAAGCGTAGGGCGGATCATGTAATCATACGTATCTTCTCAGCCCGTCCTTTCCAGCCATGGCCCCCTTCCAGCAAACATCACCGTCCAAGACTCAGAGCCTGTTCTTGCTGCAGGAGTGTTCGGCAGCAGCCCACTTGGCCATTGTTTGCCTTCGCCTTCTTGTACAGATGTTCAGATGACCTCGAAGTCCCTGACCCCTGATACCTCGCTGTCAGCTCACATCAGGATCAATGACCCAGCACTCTCGACCTGGACCTTCCGCCTGCATTTGGAGGTAAATGTAGTGGATAATGAACGAGTTCACGTGTATCTAAAATAAGGGCTGCCTCCTTGTACCTGTAGATTGAAAAGAATATCATTTTTATCTCTGTCATAAGCCTACACTTGCGTACCGGACAGGGGGGTCTAGCCAACCAGAGGACATCAAATGAAAGGTACATTCAGCCCCACCTAATTTATGCGGTAATAGAAGTCCCAACAATTCCCGGATCTACATAGGGGTACTTTGCACTCCTGACAGCCATACCGTGACTGAACCCTTTTGCCCTTATTCCCATTATTTATATTAGCTTATAAAGGCTGCAGCTAACCCTCTCTAACCCCTATTCCTTTACAAGCTTTACAAGGCAAGGGGTTTTTATTTCAGACCCAATTATGCAGTATTATAAGCATAAATTCATCTCCAGCACGAAATCTCTGCCTTAACTAACTATCAGGTTGATACTTAGCAATGAGGCTATCTACAATATGTTGCCGCCAGTCAGCTTATGCCTTTATAGGCTTCCACTATGGCTGCCCTTTAAGCTGTAAAATGAAGCTATTGATCAGGGCTATTTCTAGCAGGAAGTCTCAAGCTAGGGCCTTCCAGCTGCCCCTACGGACACGGCGGTCAGGGATCCAATAGGCTCGCCTTTGGTCACCTTGGTCCACAGCATTTGTTCATTATAGATAGCAGCAATTTACGGGATAGAAATAACCTTTACAGGCTCGGCACCAAAAAAACGCTTGATTGGCCGTGCTGACGGTTGGTCTGTTATCAGTCTCTTCCTCTTGCGGTCAACACGTTCAACGTGTGTGAAAACTGTAGATAAGAAAACACAAGAGCATTGCCTTTCCAAATGATCTGATTAACCTAACCAAAGACAAATTAGTAAGGGAAATCATAGAGATCCTGTCTTTCTAACTGACCAGGGTATCCTTCGTAGGGACTGCCGTGAGGTAGTTGAACTCAAGGTCAGCGGCTGCTGTGTTGTCAACCTTCTTCAGCTTGACTAGGGGTTCATGGAAGCCACAGTTCTGACGGGCTGTGCCTGTGGCTCCGTGCCCTAGTTGACGGAGCCGGCGGAAGAGGTTAGGGGAGGAGAATAGGTTATCTAGGAATACGTAATACCTGGCTTTTGACAGCAATTTTACTAGGGCAACAACCACAGCTTAGGTAGGATTTAGATGCTCTGCTCTCTCTGATTTCCTAACTGGCCGTCTTTGCCGCTGTTTCTGTACCTGTGGTGATTTTCGCCAGTAAGCAGGCCTGACCCCTACAGGCCCGTATTTTCGATATGGCCGGTGCCAAAGCCACTGCAGGGAATAGCCTTCTTGGGCCACAGCCCAAGCTTTGAAGCCTCGAGGGATAGGTTTGTTAGGTATGACTGTTATCTCTAATTCTCTCCCTAGGAAGCGGACCATACACTCATCTATAGCAATAGATATGCCTGGTAAGTAAAAGTCTTAAGACGCCTGCTGTATATGGTCAGACCAGGCCTTAACCCGGATAAAGGTTCGGCTATAATCCTCAATAGAAGCTTCCTTATTAATAGTTATGTGGTCAAAAAGGCGAAGGTTCTGTGACAATAGCTAGAATCGTGTGTAAGTTATCCATTTTGCATTAGATGGAGAGGGCGTTGCTTCCATAGGGGCGGAGCCTTCTAATAGTCCTTGATCTGCTTATTTATATGTAGTCTCATATAAATAAAGATTGCAATCCATATATAGATTTCTGCAGCAGAGGTTGATTTCCATTAGAATAGCTATGACTGTGGCTTCAATATACAAAGGCCACAGCGAGCCTCTTTAAGCACGTGGCTAGCCCAGCTATTCGTGTAACAGGCCCAGCTTTCTACTAGCGAAATAGTACAAATTGCTGGAATAGCAACAGCGGCTCCTGGGGCAAGGCTGTGATCTTAGGAGCCCGAATTGGAAGCTTCAATGGCCGAAAACGGTAGCCGCGGGAGGGATCCGGAGCTTTGATTGGTCGGCAGGTATTATCAGCCGGCTGCTCACGGCAGCTGTTCGCAACAACAATATAGCTATCATCATACTCGTTAACCGCTAGGTCAGAGGCTTATTGAGAAGCCATAAGACCGTAGGGATTAAAGAAGAAGAAATGTATGATGAAATGGGCGGGCTTGATTCCTCTGGCCCTCCAAGTCACTGCATGTACCTCAGCCAAAGCGGGGGTCATGTGGGGCTCGGTACGGAAGTGTAGGCTTATGACACTAAAAGAGATAGTTGTAAGCACGAAAGCCGCATCCGCCGGGGTGGAAACCATTGCACTATACTGCATAACGTCGCCTTCTTTAAGCAAATTATATATAGAACCCTGGCACTATCATGGGAGTGACAATATATTATATCTAAGTATACCTCTATCTGTCTTCAGCCCTGCAGACATACGTGCCAGCTTATCTCGGACTATGGGATTGGTTGGATTGGATGCTCGGTGGGTGTTCATCTTTGCCTCCCTCAGAACGCTGCAAATCGAGCATGCTAGCCAGGCTTTCTATCCATACGCGTCAATCTATATTCTATACAGGGATATTATATTCCATAAGTATAGCAATACTGCAGAAAAAATTTAATCCCTATAGTAATCCCATTTAGGGGCGATTTTCTAACTCTAATCTTTCTTTAATTCTAATATTACTATATAGGGATGCTGCATATATCCTCACTAATAACATCTACTTCTACTAACCCTGCAGGGTTTCCAGTATCTATAAGCGAATTATGCTCTTCCTCAATCTTTAGCACAAACCTTTAATTCTTAAGCAGCAATATCTAAGAGCGCATAACTTAAAAGCGCAAAATAACCATAAATACTTAGGCATATGCCTATAAGCCCTTAATTTAGAGCTATCTTATTATAATTATAAAAATAAGAAGATTTACTATTATATATATTATATAAGTCTAACTTACTTTATAATTATTTTAATAACCTTTTAAAATTATTTACTTAAGATATATAATATTAAGCTAAAAGCCTATAAATATCTAATTAAAAAATAGTATAATTATCTTATTTAGGATATTTTTACTAAAGCTAGTAAGGTATATACTATAAAGTAATTAGTAAAATAAGAAGAAACTTTAAGATATACTATTAATTATAAAGCAGTATTAAAGGCACTTATTTAGCTTATAACTATTTATAATCTCTTTTATAACTGCAGTTCTTAGCCAGAGCTCTATGTGCTTATTTCTGTAGTTAATCCTATAATAAATAACTTTATTAGCCTTTCTTATAGCTTTATATAAAAGCTTATCTTTAATTCCTTTTATATATATAAAGATATATTAAAAAGAAAATTATAGTTTATATTATAAAAATTTTATCTCTTTACTAATATACAATCTGCTTTAAATTATAAAGCTTTCCTTAAGATATATATTAAATTTATAAATCTAGATATAAAGGAAGTACTATAGGCACTATTAGCTTTATTACAGTTACTAAGTCTTAATAAGCCAGGTAATTATAATAATACTAAATAATAAAAGCTTCTTTAGTATATACTTAAGGATTATAATATCTAAAATAAGGTAGGATTCTATACTAGTAATAACTATAAATTAAATAATAAATTATGCCGCTTACTTGCTAATTATCTCTAGGAAAAGGGTATTAACTAGGAAGCCAAGACTTATAAAATTTGGTGCTATGGCTATATAGTAAACCTAGCAGTTTAGGCTTTCTTTTTTATAGACTTAAAAGAGGCTGCTTAAGCAGCTTTAGAGCATATTAAAGATACTAATAAATCGGCTTTTAGTACTGATTTTTTTTAAAAAGATTAAATTATAAAGGGCGTAAGGATGGCGGCGGCTTGGGCTTCTTAGAAAGGTATATAATATATTAATTTATATATATAAAAATAACTATTAATAAAATAAGTTTAAGAAATATGCTAAAAGATTACTAGGGCTTAATAATAATATATAATAAAACTTATAGTTTCTCTTATTAGATATTACTTTTAATCTTTAAAGCTATATTAAGTAGTATTAAAAGAAGTATTATTAAGATTTATAAGATATCTACCTTATGCTTAATAAGTAAAGTGCTTTAGGGGAGATATATATATTCCTTTAACTATTTTAAATAATTACTTAGCTTATAGAGGGTTATTATACCACTTTAAATAATTTACTTTTTATAATAGATATTCTTTATAAATATTATATATAAGCATTTTAAAAACACTTTAGCAACGTCACACTATGGAGCTATATTATAGCTTCTTAGGCTATATTTAATAAGTATTATTAGCTTATAGATAAGAGCCCTACATATGGTGCAGCAATAATACTTTATCTGTCACGACGTATAGCCCATATAAAGAAGAACTGGCCAAAGTCCTGGCATAAACCAGTTCTTAACGGCATATAAAAGTATTAGAAAGTCTATTACTACCAGCTCCCGCTCCCTACCACGATACTATAGCTAAGAGATAAAATATAGTGCCTTAATAAGTATAACCTACTTGCTTAGGAGCTTAACATTATTAGCCCATTTATATACAAGCTAGATAAGTATAATGCTTTTATAACGCAACTGCCTATTATTATTAACTGCTCTTTACTTTCTTAGTAGCTTAGAGATAAATAATAATAGATATACCCTTATCTCTCTTAAATAGCTATTAATATCCTCCTAATACTAGCCATATCTACCAAGCTAGAGTATATCTTCTTTAGGGCATAATATATAATTTTATAAGACTAGTGCTAATTAGGTAGTTATATAATTAAAAAAGGCAAATATATAAAGAGTTAGATTAAAAGCAAGATAATATAAGGTTATCTAGTAGAGTTACTTAAAGTAAAAGATATTAAGGATAATAATATAGAGGGGTTAAATAATTTAGCTAGCTAGCAGAGCTCTAACCTAGATTCGGTTTAGTTAATAATATAAATAATATTATTTCTTAGTTTTTATATATATAGATTAAGTTCTATATAGGTTGCATTCTATATTCCATAAGGCGCCATATGGAGTATGGAGTATAGATAGAAAGCCTGATGCTAGCATCATCGGATCATCAAGGCACAGGTTATTTGATTAGATGACATTAATTGCAGGTCAATCGCCGGCCCATTAGTATGAGGTGTTGATTATGTCAGTCGCTTACCATGATAATATACGATATTCCAATCTTGTGACGATTGCAGTCCGTCTCGGTTGGGGGTTAGTTGTACTCAATAGCCGATCGAAGTTCAGGCGATTTCGTTAATAATATCGCTTCGGTGGAAGACAAACAGTACGCGGGAAGGCAAGGTCCTAGCTCATTTTAGATGTCTGTCTGGGCTGGCGTATTTCCAGATCAAATTTTCACACGGGTACATGAAATGGATCAGGTTAAGCATACTGAAATACCATAATAATCTATATATTAACGACAGTCATATCGCATTTGATGAGCGTTAATTATTTATGTACTTGCGGTGTAACTGCCTCAAAACAGATTGACCGAGGGCAGTGTTGGTACTGATCTCAACTTTCATGCCGACTGCTCATGACAACATCCTACTGTCCGAAGTTTTCTGATGCAACGGGTCCCCTCTTCTACTGTAGGATAACTTAGAGAAGCTCAGGCCGTATAGGGCAGGCGAGATATGCTTCTGCGTGTTACCAGGGAGATACACGGTTATGCTCGGTCTTTGGATAAGGTCACTTGGAACTCGCTTGCTATCTGTCCATCACACGCGGTATGCATAATGCTAAGAACCCGTCTATGCCTCTGGGGGACGCCTAAGTCGGCAAGATTGATCACCTTGAAGCAGAAGGAGTAGCCATATTTTGTTAAGTCGGCAAGGAAGTTGTGGAAGTATGACGCGTGGCCCTTACGGGTGATGCCGAACGTCTGCTCAACAGTGATAATCCTAGGTCCCAGCATAGTGATCAGCCCGCCTAATCCATAGAGTGCAGAGATGTTGGCATTGTCTTGTACCGAATCGCGAGTGTGGGCAGGGGGTGAGTAGTGGAGGACGTCAACCATCATGCCATCCGGGCTCTGGCTAGATACGAACTCACCCATTGGCATCTGGAACAGTGCAGTCTGGGGATGGTTAGCCTTATAGGTATCCCAGACGTCAAGGGCATACGGGACGTCAAAGCCTGCCCTAGATGCACCACATGAGACGCCCCCAGCCCCTGAGCAGCAGTCAAAGACTGTACACTTCCGCCAGTGGTCCTGCGTCGCGTCGTCGGCAGCCTCCCCTCCACGCAGCTCGGATCCAGTCGCTGGGCACCCTCGAACAGGCAGGGACTTCATCCTCGACGAGGCGGCGGAGCACCGTCTCATCCAGCTTCCTGGAACCTTTCGGGTAACTGACCTCTAGCACCTAGCGACAGGTCAGGTCCCTGGGGTAGTGGATATGTTCTTCTGGGTTGATTCGGTCAAGGCCGGTGTGGGTTGCGTTGGTCATGGTGAGCATGTGCACCTGCTTGGCTATAGATAGGCCGGTGATAGTGAAATCCTGCAACTTGCCTTCTGAGTCCTGTTTGACAAGCATGTAGACCTCACCGGCCACTAGATCGAGCATAGCCAGGTCAGAGTAAGCAGCCAGGAAGGGTGTGCCGTAGATCTTAACATTGTTAATAGTCTCGCATCGGGACAGAGCCCTGACAAGGATGAACTCGGCGAAGCAGTTGGCCACGTGGAAGGGTTTGACTTGGAGGAACGAGCCTGCCTGGATGATATCATCATCCTGCAACCTGGTTGTCGGGAGACAGCGCTTACCACAGTTAGGGGCTAGGTGTTCACCGGCGCCGGGGGTCATGGTGAGGTCGACATGGTCATTGACTATACAGCATCCAGCTGTACCTTCCTCGGCAGTGAGGTCGAAGATCTCTGGGCTGACCTGTCTCTCAGACAGGAAGGCCAAATCCTCCTCGGAATGCCAGGTGTTGTAGGGGGGATTTGGTAATATGGGAGTGTTGACCGCAAGGGTGAGAGATGCTAGGGAGGTGGTGAGGCCAAGCTGTTTCCAAGGTGATCTTAAGGCCTTACTACAGAGGGGAATAGACAGGCCCACAAAAGACAATAGTGTGCTGTAGGCAGAGGAATAGATGGTGTAGAATTTAGTGTTTCTGGCATAAGGTGTCTGAATTTCGGCAGCTACCAGCTGTCTGGTTGTCTCGGGGTGAACCTGCGCAGAGTCAAGTCAGCGAGGGGACCAGGTCACAGCAGTACAGCAAGAGGCCGAAATCGGGGCGCAGAATTGGGTGAAGATCAGGGCAAGACGTACATCAAAATAAAGCTCTCAATTCTATGACTATTGGAAAAGTAACATCGCAATATGTGAGGCAAAAATGCAGTCGCAAGATCGTAGTTAAATCTGCTCAAGGTCAAGTCAGCAGGAGGCCGAAATCGAGGCGCAGAAATCGGTGGAGATCAGGGCAAAACATACATCAAAATGAAGCTCTTGATTGCGCGATTGTGAGAAATGTAATATCGCAATATGAGGCCAAAAGACAGTCGCAAGATCCGAGCGTAGGTGTCGAAGGTTGGTAGGATTTGGTAAGGTAGGTTGTGAAGTCGAAAAGGAATTACTGAATGCATCGGTAAAGATGTCAAAGAGGCTCATTGATCGCGTCGCTCGTGATAGGGAAGTCTAAGAGGAGTTGTTTGGGTCATCACTCGAGAAGGGGCAGTCGACGAGGCATCATTGAGCGCGCCTCTGAAGATCTGGAAGCCGATCAGGCTCATTGCGGTCGACGCTCATGATGGGGAATGGGGAAGTCGAAGAGGCTCGTTGAACGCGTCGCTGGAATTGCAGATTTAAAAGAGGCATCACTAAATGGTACAGGGGAATATCATTCAACATTTTTACCTGTTAAATCCCGGCTGAAGTGCATAGAGGTGGTATTTATTACCATCAGCCTAGATAAACTCAATGTTAGCTATCATCTAGAACCCGCCTAGCAGCCGCCAAGAAAGATAACATACTCAATGGAATTTCCTGTACTCTTCCCCCAAGGGGGAATCATCTGGGCTCAGCGCAGCAAGGTAATCCTTAACACTGTCGGGGGCTTCATATTCCGCAAAAAAAAAGGTCCAGCCAGTGAGTCTCATCATATTTGGACCAGCCCTTGTGAATTTCAACAAGTCGGCAAATGATATCAGTCCACTCCTTATACTAAGGAAGCGTATTTTCACGTCTCTTCCTGACAATAAGACGGTGGAGCACGGGGTCGATAAATGCGTCGACATACTGGGAGAGAGCATGATGTTCGACGATGTGTTTATACGGCTCATCCAAGACCGAAATTGCAACCTCCTAGGCCATCATTTCCTCAGCAAGCACGTCGGCGATCGCCACGCGTAGGCGCGACCGTGCGGCACGTCAAGGCATCGTGTTGCGAAATCTAAGGGGATGTCAATATTAGCATCTGGTCTATTATTGCCAGGTTAATAGATAAAACATCTGTAACTAGGCAGGTATATAACGAAAGACATACTGTTGATGTTCGAGGCGCGCTTGTGCGTGGTTGTGGTGTGAAGAGAGAAGAGAAGAGAAGAGGAAGCGGGGGATTGAGGAGGACGAGATTGGGGCAGAAGAAAGCGTTTAGGCGGAATGGCTTAGGATAGTCAGGTCAGGATAGTCAAATAATAAGGATTAATATGCTAAGCAAGGGTTAAGAGGTATTATCTCTAGATTAAGATCTAAATAAGACTTAGTCTTTATATTAAGTAAAGATCTACTAATATATATTCTTAGGTAGGCTATTCTTAAAATTCTAACTAAGATTTATCCTCTTTAGTTTTACTTTAAATATAATACTAAATCTCTATTAAGCTTAATTAAGTTATAAATATAATTATAATAAGGTTCTTATTATAATATGCCTAATAAGGGACTTATAGTAGTATTTCCTATTTTAATCTTAGTCTAGAGATAATATCTCTTAACCCTTACTTAGCATATTAATCCCTATTATTTAACTATCCTAACCTAACTATCCTGAGCCATTCCAGGGGCAAGGGTGTTTCCTCTGCTTAGAGAGCTATAACCAAGGATAGTATGCTATTCTTATACTATGACAAAGACCAACAAAGGCCAGCTATATTATTAGATATATTAAGAACTAGGATTATACTAGTAATCTAAAACTAATATATAAGGAAATAATACCTTAAGATAATACTTATAAATTTAATATTAAAATCTATTAGAGATTAATTAATATATATTGTTAGTATTTAGGTTAATAAAAGAAATAGTTACCTTATTTTAAAATTACTAAAGTATTAGAAGTTAATATAAGCTTAAATATTTTATATTAAAGTTAAGAATTAATAATATTAAAAAAATATTTTTAATTTACTAGTTTTATTAAGCTAGATAATTATTGCCTTATTTATATAAATTTAATTAACTTTAAAAATATTTTAAAAAAATATAAAAAATAATAATAAGGTATTTAATTAATTTATACTTTAATCTTAATAATATATACTTAAATAACTTTTAATATAATAAATAATACCCCTTATTTATATTAATAATGCACTAATATTATAGCTAATTTGCTTATTTAATTACATAATCTGTCTTATAACTTATTTAATCCTCTTTTCGCCGCCAACGCCAAATTCAGTCACGACTTCAGGTCTTTAACTTTAGGTAACTAAACTTATATAAAACTTAATACATTTTTCCTCTATAAAACCCCACAATTACCCCGCTTCTATCCCAGATATCGTAATATAATATCCCCCTATCTTTGCGCTCTTATAGTCTAAGATTATAACCAGCCTATTATAGGTTCTTAGTCTTCTCTAGTACCTCCTTAGCCTGCTACTAGATATCCTTAAGCTACTTATTATATAAGCTGCCTAGGTTAAGGGCCTTAAGGAACCCCTTCTCTTTCCTACTTAGCTATATCTCTTTATATAACTTCCTTTCTAAATCCTTAAGCTTTTACTTTTTATATTTAAGAAAGTCTTTATTAATTAAAGGGTTTTTATAAATAAATTATATAAATAAAAGGATCTTATAATTAAAGATTATTATCTTAATATAATTAATATTATCTTTATTAAATTAAGCCTTTTTAATATTTATAACTATTATATATAATATATTATTTTTATTTTTATTTTACTTAAAAGCTTTTTTAATTTTAAAGATTATATTATAGCCTTTAGTTAGATAAGGCTTATTAAGCCTAAGTGCCTGTAGGCTTCTTTAAATAGCAGGTATTATAATAAGGCAGCTATAATGCTATTAGTAGTTATAGCTAAAAGGGAAAGTCAGGTTAGGTTAGATAACTTATTATATAATAGATAATTAAAGTATGCCTTTTAGGTAGGTTATAGGAAGAAGGTTAAGGCTAGCTAATAAGCAGGGCTTTTTAGCTAGTATATATATAGCTAGGTTTAGGCTGTAATTAAGGCAGCTAATTATAATAATTTAACTTAATAAAGCTTTACTAGCTATAGGGGTAATAAACATTTAAATTATATTAAACTTTAGAGATACTTAAATATACTTTTTAAGGCTAACTTATAAACTTAAAAAAATTATTATATACTTAGATTATTATAATTTATTAATATTACTATTACTTAATAATTATATTATAAATTATTAATTTAATATAAAACCTTAAGGTAAAAAGTTAATTAAAAAAACTTATAATTAAAATAATAATATATAAATAATTAAATTAATAAAATATAAATTAATTAAAATTATAAAATCTTAAATAAAGTTACTTTTCTTAAAAAAGAAATATAAAATTATAATTTATAAAGGGAAAAGACTAAATTAATAATATCCTTAAAATAATAAAATCTTATTATTTTAAGAGGGTATATCAAACTATTAGGTATTAATTAATAAGGTGTTTTAATTAAAAGAGCTATTTTTCTTAAAATAAAAAGTTATATAATATTTTACCCCTTTTTTAGAAATTAGCTAGGCTATACTAAAAAGGCCCTAAATAGATAGTTTAATAAATCAAGCAACAGTTTAATATAACCTATAAAATCACCAAGTAATTCTCACAATTACCTAGTAACTACCCTAAGTATATAAACTATACTTATTAGCACTTTTATAAAACTATACTTATTAGCTATTAATATAACTTCTTTATATTAATTAAGCCTAATATATATTAAATTTACTATTAAGAAATATAATACTTTAATAATACTTAATATATACCTTATATAATCTATTAATAATAAACCTAGCATAGCTTAGTTTACTATACTTAGAACCTAACNTAATATAACTTCTTTATATTAATTAAGCCTAATATATATTAAATTTACTATTAAGAAATATAATACTTTAATAATACTTAATATATACCTTATATAATCTATTAATAATAAACCTAGCATAGCTTAGTTTACTATACTTAGAACCTAACTATTTTAACCGAGGTTATAATGTAGGATGTTAAGGCGAATGCCGACGTTGGCCGCATCCTCTAGGCTTGAAACACGATAAGGCCAAGCCGCTAAGGAAGGGGAGGCTCTACAGATAGGAGAGATTTCCAGAATAGGAATTTGTTTAATTGTGACCTGTTCGGTACAAGAAATGTTGCTTGCCCTCTAGGGAGACACTTTGAAGAGGTACCTCTGAGTTCATGAAGTCTGCCGCTTTCCAAGCCAGCACTAGCTGCTTCTGTCCAGTGTTCATATTCCCTGCTCAAGAAGCCCTTCTTGGGCGCGAAACCTTCTGGAATCACATGCAAGCAGAACATGATCGTAAATGTTGCGAGCACGAGACACGAAATACACACCCTGCCATCCTACAAAGGCCCTGTTATGACTCACAGTCTTACCATTTCCATGGGCATGGTGGGGCTGGTTCATATCCCGAAACGGCTATTGTCGCCTCGCTGCAATTACGGCAAACCCGAGACTGCTCGTCCCATGGGCTCCAGAGGGATAAAATGGCATCGCCATGTAACTGGGCATAGCATTGAGTTTGCGATGCGAGCATTTACCTGAGCAGAACCATACAGAGCCGCATACGCCATGGCTGACCCCGGGCCAAAGATCAGGGTCAAGACGACGATGCCGACCCTTCCGCTTGCGACGCCGCGGGCCAGCATCAAGACGGAGCGGCTGGTGCTGCGGCCGCTGTCGCATGAGGACCTGGCCGACTACCACGCTCTGCGCACGCAGCCCGAGGTGGTCGAGTATATGCCGACGGGGCGGGCGGACCGGGACCTGGATGAGACGCGGGCGGTGCTGGACCGCGTCGCCGGCCCGGGCCGCGAGGCCGCCACCTTCGTCTGGGGCGTGCGGCTGGCGGCGACGGGCGACTTCATCGGTGCCGGCGGCGTGTACGGCGTCGACGCCCGGACCTGCTGGCCCTCGCTCGGCTACTACGTGCGCCGCGAGCACTGGGGCCGCGGCTACGCCTCCGAGGCCATGGCCGCCGTCGTGGCCGCCTGGTGGCGCCTGCCCCGGTCCCCGGGGGTGGAGATGGAGCTCGACCCCTCGTCGGTTAGGAGCGCCGTCGCCGCCGGCGAGGAAGTGCCCGAGCGCCTGTTCGCCTTCATCGCCTCCACCAACGCCGGCAGCATCGGCGTCATGAGGAAGCTCGGCTTCTGCAAGTTCAAGGACTGGGGTGTGCTGGATAGCCGCGCGGGCTATGAGGGTCAGATGGTCACCCTGGTTGGATTCCTACTCCAGCGGCCTGCTGAGTAGGATTTTTGAAACGCCGATTTCTTGATAGTAATTTGCAAATTTCTGATAAGTTAAATATATTAGACAGTCTATTTGCTAGTACCAGAATTCTATAACTAAAACTCGACTTCGAAATGCCTTTAACTACAACCATAGAGCTAAACAAAACAAAATGTTGGCTGGCTATTAAACTAGTCGATCAGAGATAGGGTCCCATGATTTCTCGTGTCTTGTCCCAGATGATCTGGTCGCCTTCCTTCTTGAGCTGCGCCATCACCTCGGTCGGGTGGACACACCGCATCTTGCCGTTCACGCAGAAGAAGCCACCACCGGGGCCGTCCTTGGGGTCGGAGGACGGCCGGCCCGGCTCTACAGCGCCACGCCGCCGCCGTTCTCGGCGCTGGTGATGAGGTAGAGGCACCTCTTGGCCGAGGCCTCGGGGCTCATGGCGCCGGCCAGCACGGCCAGGGGTTCCAGCGCAGACAGAGGATGGGGCCCCAGCGCTTGCCGCCCTAATTCTTGGTTATGATGCCTGTGCGGACGGTGCCTGGGTGGTTGTTGACGAGGACGACGCCGCGGCTCTCAGCCTGCTCAGCCAGCCGCGCCAGGGAGACGGTATTAAGCGTGTTCACGACCCAGGCCGCGCTAAATATGCCAAAGTTCTGCGGCCACTAAAGCGTTAAGTCATTGAGCAGAATAGCCACTAACTTATCCTCTGCGGCCAGGATACCAATAATATACAGGCTATATATAAACCTCTCTATAATAGTAGCTTATAGTAATAGTATTAATATTATAGTAAATATAGCCTTTATTTAATAGTTAAGTATTAAAGATGCCTTAAGGCCTTTAAGAGTTTTTATTATATATATAAATATAAATTTAAACCTTATAGGTAAAATTAATAAATTAGTTATATATTTATTAATTTAATACTTAAATAGCAAAAAGCTAATATAAAAAAAATAAACAGTTAAGGCTCTTTTTATAGCTTATAATTATATACTAATTTGTAAATCTTACCATTGACCCGGGCAAAGGGACGGGATACGTATCACGGACTAATGCTAGCTTCGTGAGTCCTTTAAGCTGGCTGAGATGGTGGCGAAGTTTGTCATGATCTACGAGCCACTGGTGTCGCCACCCAAAAGTTTTTCCAGCACAGGGGCTCAGTTGCTCCAGAGAAGCAAGTTGTCCAATTCGTAGGGACTCTTCAGGGATTTGAGCGTTGGGTGCTCCTCCCCATACTAGGAATAAAGACGCGAGGTTGCTGAAGTCGAGGCTGCTGAGTGTCGGGATAATAAAACGATCGAGATATGCTGTATCCCCCAAGGCCAATTTGCTCTCGTGGATGAACTTTGCAATGCGTTTACAAGCTGAAGCCTCTCGTGGCAGATGAGCAACAGTAAAGGCTTCAAGATCTCGTAAAGGCTCGCAATCCAAGGTCGAAGGATCATCTAATATCTTGACGGGTAAGTCAAGGGACTTGAGAGGCGCTGCGAGAAAAGATGAAATAGCAACGCTGTCGAGTTTGAGAAATCCCAGCCGCAAGTATCTAAGGCGAGGAAATGATATGGCGGTCTCCCCGATCGAAACAGGAACGCCATCATGTCTGATAAGTTCCAAATAAGACCAAGACAGAGACTCAAGTGTTGGCGAGCAGAGGTGGAAAAAGGTTGAGAAAAAGGTTGTCAGGTGATGCGTTGTAGTCTTGCCTTTCCCTTCAATTTCATACCATTTATCCAACGCCATACTAACGTCGAGATTCAACGACCTAAGTGGCCAGGCCGTGGGTGTTAAAGGTGGTTTTAAAGACCAGGCGTCGTCAATTGCCAGCCTGTCCAGCTCGATATGCCGCGCCGTGCACCGCGTTATCGTTTCGAAAAAGGTCTTATCCAGAGAATACCCATCTCCCCAACTGAGAGTTTCAAGGTTCGGCAATGCTGAGATGGCCTCGACTGCAGCTGTTCGCACCACCACATACTTCTCACCCGCTTCCTTGTAGAGTATCTTTCGTTGTTCGATGGTGACTGATCCTGCGTCATCACCAAAAATTGACTCATAAAGCTCTCGATGAGAGTTTGCAACATAGTCCGGACGAGATGCAAAACTCTGCGGATACAAGCACCAATACCGGGCTTGGACAACTGAGTCGACTTGTCCATTGCAAGCTGGGAAGCGAGTTGCTGTGCCGGGGGACTGTAGTCGAAATGCACCTCGGCGAATTGACAGCAGCGTGCAAGTTGCTGACAATCACTGTTGACCAGCGCAAGGGAGGCCAGCGATGTCTTGCCATCGCTTAACAGGTCGACGATATCAGCGAGTATCTCGGCGGGAAGCTAGAGAAGCTTGCAGCTTGATGCTCTGGGTCGACCTTACATCACTGTGCCGAGAACAAGGGATCGTCGTTGGTTGCTTTCTCTGCCGAAGTTGTCGACGCCAGGTCGGCCGAACTTGCTCATCATCAAGCTGGATACGTCGCGGTCAATATCGAAAGACATTGTGACTAGGAATTGAGATGTTGTAGTGCAAAGCGTAAGGGTTGGGAGGTCCTGATGAAGAAGTTAGCGTAAGTGAACTTGTTTTTCGATTGACAGACCTATAATTACCTTGAGTACAACCAATTAAAGTGACCTACCCGGCAATAGTCTCATAAGGATCTCAATTTCTAAAGTTGAAATTATTTTATGGCGTAGTGTATAACGCCTTAATTTTTGCCATTGATTCATTGATAAAACACTCTTATTGTGTCACTTTTTGTGTGGCTACGGCATTAATACTGTCTTCATAAATAATGTCTTGATTGAGCTCCTGTTTGCTGAGACAATTAGTGTAGCAGGTCTGAGTGTTGAACATGAATCCTGTCACTGGAGATAAGATAGTCGACATGTTGGTTGTGTCTGACAGCCAAGCCGGCTGCTTGGCCGTTAAGTGGATTTATGTCGGCTTGGCACCAGTGGGATGCATAAAAGCCAGGCTGAATGACCACAGAACAGGCTAAGCGAGATGAACCGTACCACATTGGCGCATCAATCACTGGCGTGCTGATGGATAAAAGTCGCATTGTTCCTGCATCCATCGTAAGCTCATCACATACTGTACATACAAGCTATGAACAAACATGTTGGGCTTCAATCGAATAGTGCAACTGCACATAGTCTTGTGCTGTCTTCTAACTCTATGCCTGGCGAAAGATGACGAAAACTATGACAACTCGACTAATTATCGGCCCCGCAACGTTACAGGCCTCGGCGACTTTTATCAATGGGTCGGATCGTGAGTTTTGCTGCAGTGGCAAAACTTGATGACTTGACTAAAGGATTTTTTGATAGGTACTATAACGCGACGGCAGAGGTCGAGCTGAAACCTATCTTTGGCGACGTCTGGAACGAGACCCTGTTTGGTGCTAACTACACGGATAATCTGTGTTCTGAGCTAAAGAACTCTACCCAAACAGTCAAATACGATGCCATTCTCAGTATCCTTGAGAAAGGCCGGTGGAACGCTGGAAGTAACTCTGTTATCTTCTGGCTAACGCTTATACCAAAATCCTCGGCGCCGTTTAATGTATCCTCTCTGGGTGCTGGTTTTACGTATCCATCTCAATCTGGGGGCCTTCAATTTCCCCTGTACTCTGCTTAGTTAGTACTGGCCTTTCAGTATTCTATACTTCCAACTTGCTAATCTCGATGCAGCCCAAGCCCAGATGGATATTGGCGCCCCAAAGAGGGGAGAGGTCCTGATATTTTCAACTTCACAACCAGCCAGACTAAATCGGGAGCTTACAATCTCAGCGCGATACTAAAACGTAACATGCCGGAATCGTATTCGTCAAATCTAAATCTCACCATGCCAGTATGCAACACCACTGAGCTTAGCGGCGACTACAGCGTCGGCGTGCAGGAGCTCCAATCGTGGGATACGGAGGGCTGGGATGACTTTCGGTACCCCAATATCAGCGTTCAGTTCGACGATAAGACAGCGAACCTGACTATGGATGCTGTCTTCTCTGCGAGTCCATATGTGTGGCCTAACGTGAGTGAGTGGTCGGGGCCTACAATAGGCAGCCCCGGTGCCACTGGCTTCATTCAAATCCGCGTCTCTGGAGTTCTGGATACATACCACTCCGATTTGCTTAGTCTTAATGACACGAAACCCGTGTGGTTGCGAACTGTCGGGTTTGGGAACGACTCATCGAATATCGGGTATGAGAGCAGAGCTATTAAGCTGTCTTCTGAGTTTACTGTTGCTATCATGGCTATTGCCGTATGCATTGCCATGATTGTATAGAACAGTATAAGTCCAATAAATAATTAATTTTATGGAAGTCATTCTTAATTGACTAGGGTCCCACGTTTCGGCTCTTATGATGCCTTCTATATAACTACTTGCTGGCCATAAGGTTAAACTTTAGGCTGCCAACACAGATGATCAGAACATAATACTTCATGATGCCTTATCCGGCAGTCTCTAAGGATAATATGCTTTGTAAACTTGGATCGAGGCAAGAATGCACTGTATCAGCCCAAACACAGCCGTTAGTCCCAGTACCATCATGGCAACCCAAAAGTCATGCCATTGCACTCTATTTCGTCGGTCGTACCACTGAGAGAAAGAATGTGGTGTCGAATGATCAAACTCTTTCTTGATAATTACTAAACGGTCTCTCCAAAAACAAAAGTTGGAGAGATATCTGCTTTCTCCATTGGGGGTCCCGCACCAAGCTAGCTGGAAATTTATCACGCGGCTTGAGTGCGTGCAGAGCCTTTCTAACCAAACTTATTTTTTTCGGTTGGAGCGTGATGCTGCCCAGTGGTCGGACTGGAGAAATAGGATCGCCAGAGTTCTGAGGGTTTCTTCCGCTAGTCCTTGAGGAAGAACGGGTGCTTGGGAGCCCCAAGGCCTGTATTCCCCCCCAAACACCCAGAGCTCTTGCTATCAAGACTGATTGAGACATAGCTACATCAAGAAACCTGATCCCAACAGAGTCATGGCACTCTACAAGACTGCATCATGGCTTCCAATGAAGGAATTTCAGGAACTCTTCTCCAACGACATCGCCAAACAGCCAAGCCCAATGATAGATCTTACCCAAGACGTAAGTGACTATCAGTAATCTCTCAATAGAAGCTTAGAATCTAACATGGCAACGTCCCGACAGGCTTGGTTTGGAAGCGCTTATTTCACAGTAGCAATTAATTTGCCATATTTAGTTATTACAAGTTATGATGAATTCACCAAGAGATCTATCGCTGGAAGCGCTGCTTTCCGATCTGGCTTCAGCCTTTCCTTCCTCTACAAGCAGGAAGAATTTTGCGAAGCTCAGGACGAAAAAGCAGCAACCCAACCAGATAAAACCTGCCTATACCAGGCAACATGGTCTGCAATGGTGACTGGCACAAGTGAACGATACTAGACAGCGGCATGCCTAAATGACGACTCCTTCGACGAACGACGAACAACCAATGGTTCTTTAGAGGATTATATAGTATTAACTAGAAGTTTGGGAGATCATACAGCAGACATCAAGGGGCCTATGTCGCCTAGAGCATATTCTCTCCAAGCACTAGCAATGCAACTGGAGAAAGTGTCGAGATACCACCACCAAATCCAGTCGATTCTTGACACCAATTTCAAGCTTTTTGTAAGGTTTCAGCATCATCCGTGGTTTGGCGGTAGTTAAGTGACTGACTTTGTTTACCAGGAGAAGAAAAGAAACAGTTCAACCGATGAATGCCTCCCCAAGCACCACCGATTCTGGATAATCCAGTTCTCAAATGTTCTCAAATGCGCCTTGCACACAAACTCAAAGATTGTAGAGAGATTTGAAAAATTCCTATTCAAGGAGTTGCACCATTCACCAGAGGGTGTGCCGGAACATCCTCTATGGGGAAGTTTCTATCAAGACCTTGGCGCTTCTGAGTCGACACAGCTGATTCGAAAGAATCTTAATATGCTTCGCGATACCCAAAGCCATCTCGAGAGCCTGAATGTCAGAGTAGAGGTAGAGGAGATCCCATTGACTCGTGGTACACCTGCGCGCTCAGGACTAAGTTGAGAATCCAGAAACTCATGTCACAGAATGATGCATAGCCTATCGACATTCATACTTGGATCATTATAGCAGCTTTTGTAAGTAGAAAACCACAGCCAAGCTGATTGCATGGACTAAGAGCTTTAGATTGTGGACATAATGGTTCTTTTTTGTCAGGTCATTGATGGTTGGTCGCAAGACGATGATGCATCATTGCATGAACTTCTTATTATTTTATTCGGCTTATCTATAACCCTCCTTTATTCCTTTTTGATATATAAGCAAAGGATTTGCTAGTCCCCCAGGTCTGTAACTTGGACTAAGCAGAGGCCTTTGACTATTATACAATCTCGAATAAGCGTTGACATGATAATCCATTGATTTTGATTGGCTGTGCTCCAAATTGAAGTGGACCAGAGAGCATCCCAAAATGGAAAGCAGCGCGTGGAGGCTCGGATTCGCATTTATCTGACAGAGATACCGTCCGGAATTGTTCAAATAAGCATGTGCTGATTCGCTTACTGACATCATTGACTTTGAAGTCCGTAGTATATAACTCCAAAACGAGACAGAAGGCAGGCAGGTCACAAATAATTTATTCTCCCCATTCAATTACAGCTTCACTCACAGTCTTTGTTTCCACAATGGAACTCTCCAACAGAGCCGCCTACCTTCTCAATCCCAACAGTCCCCTAATCGAAGTCAAATCTGCACCCGTTCCACACCCTGGACCAAATGAACTACTCATTAAAACAGAAGCTGTTGCTATCAACCCAGTCGACGCAGTCAAACAGTCCATGGGCAACATGATGTTTGAGTGGCTCACCTATCCCCTTATTCTCGGCTACGATGTAGCCGGCCAAGTCGTCAAAACTGGCGCCGACGTTACTCGCTTCAAGGAGGGTGATAGAGTCGTGGGACTGGCAGCAGGAATGGATAAGCGCGGAAGAAGACCCGATGAAGGGGCTTTCCAGCAGATTGTCGTGATCAGAGAGCATCAGGCGATAAAAGTACCTGATGGTATGAAGAGCGCTGATGCCAGCGTCTTACCTCTCACTGCGGTTACCGCTGCGTGCGCGCTGTTTCAGAAGGATCAACTAGGTCTTCAAATGCCGCAGATCAAGGCACGCCGTGAGCCTGCTGGGGAGACAGTCCTGGTTTGGGGGGCCAGCACGAGTGTGGGGAAGAACGCCGTGCAACTTGCTGTCGCGGCTGGCTACGATGTTATTGCTACGGCGTCACCCAAGAATTGGGAAACCGTGCGTGGTCTTGGTGCATCTGCTGTATTCGACTATCGCAGCTCGTCAGTCATAGACGATGTGGTGACAAGTCTGAAGGACAAGAAGTGTGCAGGTGCCGTAGCCATCGGACAAGGTTCCCTGGCAAAGTGTATCGACATTATCAATAGGATCCCTGGTGCTGCGAAGAATGTCGCACAAGTCACGATTGATATGCCGGCGTCGCCGCCAACAAGCAAGTTATCTATGATCCCATTCGTCGCACAGTACCTTTGGTTATCTTCAACAAACAGACTCAAGGTCTTGAGCAGCGGGGTTCGAAGCAAGTTTGTATTCGGTACAGATATCATCGAGTGGGATATTGATGGGAAGATGTCCCAGTATCTCAGCGAGGCATTAGATGTTGGGGAGTATGCTCTGCCTTCTGAGGCTTGCGTCATCGGAATAGGTTTGGGGATGATTTCCCAGGGACTGGATATGGTGCGAAACGAGAAGTCTGGAAAGAAGATTGTAGTTGTGTTGGAGTGAGGTAGCTTTGTTTCTCCCATATATCAACTGTTTAGAATGTTGCGTATAATCCTAAAAATATCAATCTCGACCCGCATGAGTACATGTAATCAGCTAGTTGAGATCCTTTCGCCGCCGTTGTTCTCATCGAATAGCACAGAGAAGCAAGTGGTCGCAAGTGAATCAATTCCGATTTGGGAGAGAAAGTCGGAGTACTCGGGGAAAGGAAACTCAAAGTACAACCTCAACCTAGAGGCAAAGTCTAAACCACATTGTAGACCATATACATTAAACTTATACATTAAACTTAATCTACCTTTAGCGCGTCGTGTTAAATTTTCGTAAAACAAGAACAAGACAAGTAAACAAGACAAGAGAAAAGCCACCAGCGATGTCCGCCCAATCCCTTCTTATCCATGGACTTTCCATGGGAGTACAGAGTACATGCCAAGACGACGCTCAAGTTTCAGGTACATAGCTTGTCTAGAAAGACGATTGGCTGGGATTAAGAATTCAGGGTCCCTGTCTCATGAGAAACCTCCATAGGCGCCCACTCGGCAAATGGGAATTAATACTACATTCTGAATGGTCACAATATCTGCACCTTATGGATCTACCGAGGCTAAAGATGATTTTCAATGACGAATTTTACGACAAAGAAATGATCTGCACTGAACCGCCCTGACATTGCAGTCGTTTAGGTGGATCAATTGACCACGCAAGACCATTTATTATGCTCAACACTCGTTCGCAAGATAGCCCGAGAGCCCGACGACCGGATTTCGGGTTTCGGTGCCTTCCGTGGTAGCAGTGTAGACAAGCTTATGAATTCGGAAATGATATAAGACTTCAAAGCGAGCTCCCAGTTAGCTACCAATCCAACATTGTGTCAACTTTATCACTTCATCTCCACCCACTGCTCAATCTACAATATGAAGAAAACATCCGAACGGACAGTCATAATTGCGGGAGGAGGTATATCCGGCCTTTCCCTCGCCAATATGCTGGAAAAAGCTGGCATACGCTACATCTTGCTGGAATCGTACGACAAAATCGCTCCCCAGGTTGGTGCAAGCATCGGTCTTCACTCAAACGGACTTCGAATCCTTGATCAGCTGGATTGCGCCGAGGATCTTATGTCATTAGTCGATATTCCACTCAACAATAGTTACATACGATATCCCGATGGTTCAGTGATCAGACACCATAGCCGTGTCCAGGATCAATTGATTGAGAGGTAAGCCAGAGAAAAGTCTCCAGAAAGGTACGCTAATGGCTTCCTCCCCAGACATGGCTATCCTACCATCTTCATCGACAGGCAAATGCTGTTACAGGCTTTGTATGATAAGCTCGAATCAAAAGCCTCAGTACATCCTGGTCAAAAAGTGGTTTCAGTTCAGGAGATAAACGACGGGATCCAAGTTACAACAGATAAAGGCAAAGTTTTTGAAGGAGACATTCTGGTTGGGGCCGATGGTATCTATAGCACCGTTCGGGAGGAAATGTGGCGCATTGCATCACCTGGATACTTTCCTGCTGACGAGTGGTCAAGCGTACCATGCTATTACAAGTGCATATTTGGCATTTCACGCCCCATCGAGGAACTTGAGGAAGGTGGCCACTATGTCTACAACGATGGCTTTTCCTATCTCGTTCTGGTCGGCCCTGGAGGGAAGTTATACTGGTTTCTTTTCGTCAAATTGCCCGTTCCTCTACATGGTCAAGATATCCCGAGGTACACGAAGCTTGATGAGGAGAAGCTGGCTCTACAACATGCATCCGATCACATCACTCCGGAGGTTACCTTTGGTCGGCTATATGAAGCTAGAACTAGCTCCACGCTGACTCCACTCCATGAATACGTATTCGAAAGGTGGCATTACAAACGCATCATCACTATTGGCGATGCAGCTCACAAGGTATTAGGTCTCTGCCAATATCTATCTCCTAGTACTAATCGAGCGCGCATAGTTTGAACCTTTGACTGGTAATGGAGGTAATTCTGCCATTGAGACTGCCGCATCACTTGTGAACCACTTAACTTCAGACGTGTGTTCAGACTGGAGCACTTCGGATATCGAAGCCGCCTTCGCCGCTGTACAAGAGGAGCGTTTCCAGAGAGTGCAGTGGCTCGTCAACGATGCCCACAAGACCCAGCAAATGCAAGCTATGGCAACACCTTTCCTAGCAACTATTGGTCCTATCTTGGCTCGTCTTTTAAGCACACAAACTGTACTCCAAATAGGTGGTTGTAAAGCCGTCGGTGCAACACGAATCAACAGCATTCCTGTACCTCAGCGAGAACGCACTATCCCTTTCAACGATGAGCTACCTTCCCGTCCTCTTTCTTGGAGCTGGCTTCCCGTAGGTCTAGGGGTACTGAGTCAGGCAGCGTTATTCAGGCTCGCGACTCGGATCCTTGGTCCCCTGGAGATTCCAACCACTTTTGGCGGCGAGCCTCTGGTGAGGTATTATACGGGGTTCAGAATCCCGGACAAGATCTTGGGACACCTGGTTGCTGTTTTTGGAGTCCCCCTTGCGTCGAATAACATGGCGGCGAACCTGCAGTGGATTTCTTTTACGCCATTGTTGTTGTCGACTACCCTTGACTGGACCTTGGAGAGCTACCGTGTCGGTTCTAAAGGACTCCTTACTTCGTTGTAAGTCGTGCAGAGTACAGGCAGGTATTCACATTTAACAGCTAACATAATTGTGGTTTAGTTCATCGATCTTCAGCACCATTTACCAAGTGAAGGCGGTTGGACGCATTGCGCCTTTGTATCATTTGATTTCTGCATGCGAGCATATTCTAGGAGGCTCTATCAGTCCAATTACCGACCGTTCCATTGACAAGGAAGTCGTCGAATCGTTTGTGCCCGGTATCACCCTGGGATATGTCATACCTACTGCCCTGATGCTGTGGCCTTTCAAGAACAAGGCCACTTGGCAGAGGTTTACTGCCTTTTGGCAGCCATTCCCCGTCTACGTCTGTCTTACTACTATGTGTCTTTCGGCTGTTCTACGCAAACAGAGGGCCAGCAACACGCCTCAGCCCAGAACCTCGAAAAAGAGTAGAGGGCCCAGGAAGCGAAAGGCGGAAACCCACTCACTATTGAGATCTGTTTACGTGGTGGGAACCGCAGCTACAGCACTTGTCCATCTCTATACCCTCTATCGCACAGCTTCAAGTTCGAATCTCAGCTTTTCCGGTGTTTTCGGCAGCATTAGATATTTAGTGTCTGGTGCGTATCCGTCTGATCCAGCAGACAAGATCCATGTATTTTTACAGCGAGACATGTTCTTGAATGCCGCTTCCGTTCTTGCAAATAGCATCTACCGAACTCTAGATCTGCGACGCTTAGGTTACATCACTAGCAATGAAGCTTTGGGGGCTTCATTAGCTGTGTTGGTTGCACAACCGGTGCTTGGACCAGCTGCAGCTCATATTGGGTTTCTCGGGTGGAGAGAGGAGGTGTTTATGAGGATCGATAGACGGATTCGTGCCTGTAACTAAAGCGAGGTGTTTATTGTGCGTATAAGAGCCAGGATTATAAAGTTCGCAGTATATAAAATTCATCCAAAGAATGGCAGCAGAAGCAGTATTGTTAGTATGGCGCTCATAGAAGATATATTTCTGCAATGCCACAAACGGCCAGAAGACTTATTCTTGAATCAAAAGGCACAGATAAACTAAGTAAAGAGAGTGCTAACTTTACCCTTAATTTTCCTAAGTTTACCTAAGTATTCTCATCACTTGAAATTATGGTCTTGATTTTTCTGACGTCGCTTAGCTGCAATGACTTTCTTTCTTCATCTATCATGTAATGTGTTGGACGGGTTCTTATTCACTCTAAAACTGCCTATTTAATCCTTCAATGACTCTATACCCTCTTATCCTTATGCGCTGATCAAGTAGTGAAGGGGTTAAATTCAACACCAAGACGGTCAGCTTCAGCCTTCATCTTCTTGTTCTTCCTGGTCAAGTGCCACTTAATGATAGATGCAAGGGTAATACCAAGACCAGCAAAGACGATCTGCAAGATCATTGCCATAGTGTACCGAGGTTGATCTCTGTCGGGGAAGAAATAGGGTGAGATGACATTGCCGAGATGACCAAAGATGTTGACGATAGCACCACCAGCAGCTCGCTTCTCGGGAGTCTGACCAAGGGTCGAGACAGCCCAGGTGTACTGCAGAGTGTTGGCAGAGAAACAACCAGCAGCGTAGAGGAAGGTCATGGCGTATCGGACTGCAGCGTTGCCAGTAGCAACGGTGACAATGAAACCGATGACCGAGAAGGAGAGGGGGATGATGATGTGAAGACCTCGATCCTTTCTGCGATCAGAGTCCCATGACACGTAGAAAGTGCAGAGAGTTCCGAAGACATAGGGAGGGGCAGTCATGAGAAGTGAGGTAACGCTTTGACCGAAGCCTGTTAATCGTTAGATGCTGTCAAGTGATAAATGAAGAATGTAACGTACCAAGACCTCTGACAATGGTGGGGAAGAAGTTGTTGAAGCCATAAGACGAAGTGATGAAGATGTTCATAAACAAGAACATATAAAGCTTGAGATCGGTAACAGCAAGCTTAAGTCCATGCATGACAGTAGACTTCTCAGAGAACTCAACTCTATCATCGAGAATTCGCGCAGCAGCAAGCTTACGCATATCCTCGGTCATGTACCTTGTAGCGCCACCGGTAGGAGAGTCAGGGTAGTTAGGCAGCACGAAAAAGGCAGTGATAGCGAAAAAGGCACTGGCAGCACCTTCAATGATGAAGAGCCACTTCCAGCCAGCGAGACCCATTGGGCCGTCGAGACCGGCAAAGACGCCAGCAGCGATGAGGCCGGAGAAGGCTTGGGCTAGGACAAGACCGGAGTATAGGAGGGCGACGCGGAGGGCAAATTCTCGACGGGTGTACCAGCAGGACATGAGGAAGACGGCCTAGATAATGTCAGGTATTGAGACGGAAAGGTGTTGGGGGGCAGAGGGACGTACACCAGGGAAAAGAGGTGCCTCGACAATACCGAGGACGAACTGGACGCCCCAGAGACCACCAGCGCTGGTGCAAAGAACGGTCAATGCTGATATGGCGGACCAGATGAATGCAGCGACAGGTAAAAAGATCGAAGGTCGGACACGAGTGATCAACATGTTGGAAGGCAGCTGAGCAAGCATATATCCAACAGTCAAAACCGCAACAGCAGTCTATACAAATTAGCTTCATCCCATAGCCACTTCCATAGCAACATACCTGATAATCTCCCTCCCCAAGGTTAAGATCCTCATTGAACGAGTTCAAACGCGCCTGAGCAATGTTTGTTCTGTTCAAGTAATTGAACATGTACAAGATCCATAGCTGGGGAAGCATAAAGATGTCAAGCTTTCTCACAATCTTCTTCTCCAACTCCGCCGCGTTGGCCATGCCCAGACGCGCAACATGGTTGATGTCCGCAAAGCCCTCCGTCGTCTTCTCCTGCACGATAGAAGGGGTGTCATTGAGGGCTGAACCAATGTCCTTGTGGTCATCACCACCAACAGCTGGTTTTTCGTCAGACATGGTGAAGAACTACCTCGACACAGGAAACAAAAAAAGGAAGAATAAGGAGGACAGAGAGAAATGTCTGTCTACCGAGCACCCAAAACTCGACTTACCGCCCTGATTTTATACCCAGCTTAAAACTTCCTGATGTAAAACTCCACAGAAGAAAACAGGGTACTGCGTCAAGACTGCGGGGAAACGATGATGGGGGACATCTTTTTCTTGTAACAGAAGGTGCTAAGAGTCTTGGCTTGTGTAAACGCTCACGGCCAAGAGAAAGCCAAGAGAAAAAGCTAAGTTGGTAACGGCTATACTGTGGGGTGAGTAGATGTTACCGTCGTCGGAGAGCAGGGACGGATATGGTAAATTTGGAGTAATTCTAGCGTAAGGAGGCTGAAAAAGCTACGGGAATATTCAGTCCCAGAGAACGGAGAATAGTCTATTATAGCCTCAACTCCTCACGCTAACTTGCAACGATGATGAATGCCTCCAAATCATCCCCTAAAATTGTACCTTTGCAGATGGCGTGACTCGTTTCTCAGCTCTTCTTGGCGAGTGATTTTCCTTCTTTCCCCAGGTCTTGGTCGGAGACCACTTCAACTGCCGATTCTCACCAGCCAAGACATCTGGGGTTTGTCTCTAAGCGAAATCCCCTCATCACCACGCACCCCACTGTAGTCGTTCCATCTCCGCCAGTCCTCCTATAACCAGCCTCTCAATTGGGGTCAGAAATGCCTCTTTATTCTTGGCGACCCACGGGGAAAATCCGGGATTCTTATGAGAAGCTTTTGGGAGATGCGGGATATTACAGGATTGGGGTCTTGGCTGTAGCCTGGAGAGGAGTCTCTCATGAATCAGATTCCTTGCTGGAGTAACAGCGCGTGGGGTAGAACTCCACATGACTCGGGGAATCTGAGGGGAATTTGAGTCTATTTTTGCTTACTTGATGCATACTACGTAGCTTAAATCTCGGTGAGTGTGAAAATAGGCGAAGGAATGCCAAGGTGAAGTCTCGGTGAAATTATGAGAACCGAGGATTTGATCACAATGACAGTTCATACGTGTCACAACACAACCACCCTCAAGGTTGTTTACGCAAACTGTTTATCCAATGTTATGCTGTCCCATATTTCTCCAAGAGTGCAGCAAGGTCAAGGAATCCCCGCAACTAACTACGAAGTCTGGGGCGCGTAACCTAGAACATCAGCTGGTGCATGCATAAGAATGACAAGACATCTTCGTTGGCTCAACAAAATATGCTCGATTGGGGAGATTCACGGTTATCGTAGACGGCATATGGTATGATTCTTGGCTTGACTCTTGGCTACAGAAAGAGAAGGAAAAAATCGGAGCCGCAAATAGCCAAGATATTTTATGTTGTTCTAGAATAGGGTAACCTTGTGAATTATGCGATGTATCAGTAGAGTGGCGGGGAGACGGAGCGATCCACTTAATGACACGGAGACAAGTCCGAGTCTCCAAGATGATAAGAGGGGATAATGATATGCTTGGAGTATTTAAGCTGAGGTCCCTGGGAAACTCTTAAGCGTGGCAGTCTCTTTTCTGTTGGTTCTTCAATTCCCCAATCTGGAATTGTCATGCATACAATTACATCACACGATAATCCATCGGTCACAACCAGTTACATCACAAGCCACAGATCATCAAGTCAGACCCTTCATCAAACATTAATTCTCTTAAGCTAATTTAGGCATGCCGATCCCCCAGCTTTTCAGACGATCCCTTCCCCAGACTCTTCGTCATCGCTAATAAGTATTCTTGGTAGCCAAGCCCCAAAAGTAAGCCACCCACGCGCCAAGAATAAGCAAGATGACGGCAGAAAAGTTGATAATACCCAACTTTCTGTGCTTCTCTGCGTGACCATCACTCTCAAACTCTTGCTTCTTGGCGTTGATGATGTGTCCGTTCTCAACTCTCTTCTTGCGACTCCACTGCAATTGTCCGATGAAATCTGTTGAGAAGCCAAGAGCAAGCATGATACTTGCGACGACGACGGAACCAGCTGCTAGTGTTACGTAGAGAATGGT
Source organism: Fusarium cf. hostae (assembly GCA_011035825.1). Taxonomy (NCBI): domain Eukaryota; kingdom Fungi; phylum Ascomycota; class Sordariomycetes; order Hypocreales; family Nectriaceae; genus Fusarium; species Fusarium cf. hostae. The sequence goes on from WEXE01000563.1 coordinate 28,985, forward strand.
GACGTTGTCATAGTTGTTCTCGTCGCGGTCTTGGAGAACGCCCGCGATGAGACTGACGATTATGGTCATGCTGTTGTTGATGGCGATTTTGATGGCGTAGCCTGAGCCGAAGACTTCTTGATACCACATGCTTGTACGGATACTGTCGATGATTACTGTAGGTCCGAAGGAACTGGCGACAGCAAAGATACCAAAGCTGGCAGCTGTACCAGACACAGTAGGTCCCCAGGCCACAAGACACATAGACAAGAGCATACCTAGTCCACAGACGAGCATGATTGTAAGACGCTGTCCAAGCATGTCCACAAAGATACCGACTAGCGGCACAAAGAAGAAACCAAGGTACTGCGACATAGAAGAGTACCAACCCGCCTTGACAGCCGAGATCTTGAAACGCTGCTCCGCCAACTCAGTGCTATTCGTAGAAAACACATTCGCCGTCGACGTCTGAAACAGCGAGAACAAGCAAACCAGCCAAAACGACCAAGGCAGCGTAAGCATCTTCCCAATCTCAAACCTCTTATTATTCTCCGTCAACTTCTCCCCCGTCGCAGGATCCCTCGTCCCCGCATATCTCTTCTCACACCACTTAGTAAACCACCAAAAGAACAAAGTAGCAACGTTTGTAAAAAGGTTCATGAACACAGCCATCCAGTACGCCCAGCTGAAATCACCGAGATTGTCAGCTATGACGTTGGCGGTGGCTTTTCCGACGAAGGAACCGATCTTTCCAATGCCCAGTTCAAAGGCGAGTGTTGATGCGAAGCCGGAGGAGGGAGGGAACCATGAGGAGAAGATTTTATACTGGGCGACTTGGGTTGCGACGTCGCCGAGGGCTTGGATCACGATGCCGCCGATCATGAATTTGTAGGAGCGGACTTGGGTTGCTGCTGCGACGAGGATGGCGCCGATGGAGAAGACAGCGTTGCCCCAGAGCATGGTGCCTCGATATACATGTCAGTGAGTGAAGTTGGGTGAGGTGAGGGTATACATACTAGCTCCGCCATATCGATCTGTGAGAATACCACTGACGAGGATGAGAGCGGTCTTGATAAAATTCTCACTTGTATCAAGAACAGCATATTGAGTATTTGTGATGTGAAGTTCCTGGTATAGGTTAGCCAAGTTTTTCCAGTGAGGGATGGTAGGGTAGACCTACCTTCTTGAGGGTACTCTTCAAAGCACCAGTGACTCCACTACTCCAATGACCTCCAAAGCCAATCATACTAACGATGACGACAGACAAGATCTTCATGCTCAAAGGCACAGGCTTCTTTCCATGGTCATCGCTCCCACTGTCCGATTGGTCAGACACGGGAGCGATTGTCTCTGTCTTGAGCTCTTTCGACTCCATGTTCACTCTCAAGGACTTGTTGTAACAAACCGATAAGATGAGATGAGATGAGATGAGATGGAAAAGATTATCAGATAAACGCAACGGCTGTCAGGTCTTTATCAGATCAATCTCGAGTGGGTCATCTCCGATGTTTATGTTTTTCTCAACAAGGTTTTTTCCCTGGACATCGGCTAGAGACTAATAGGCCCACTTGGCGTGTCACTCACGCGAGCTGAGTCTGGACCCTCGCATTGTCCGATGTAAAGTAAGAACTATTGAACGTTAAATACTTCTAGAACCATTTAAGAAAAGGAGATGTTATAATAATACGCGTATCCCCGGAGATGTTTATATCATGCTCCCACTCCCAGCACATCTCCATGACTCTTTCAAAAGCAATTCTCTTTGAAAAGGCCTCGAGTTCACAGAATCTGATAACGCGTTCCCTGGTAGCTTCGAGCCCCCTAAATTACCGTCTCCTCGGTACATGAGTGCCAATCCCTACCATAAAGAGCTAGACCCCCCGAAACCGCCTGATATCGGAGCGAGAGATTTATCACAGTGAGACACCTAGACCCACCGAATTCTTCCCTTCTTCTACTTCTCACTGTGAAAAAAACATCAAGATCATCGCATCGCACCTGATTGATAAGAATTGGGTCCAAACATGGCCTGTTTATGCGGGTGCATCAATCAACTGATTGATAACTTTGATCCGAAAACGGCCGCGGGTCTTGCGTCAGGTCTGAATAAGCACCTCGAAGCGATTAGGAGTATCCTCGCTAGGAATAAATCCCTCGCTAAGGAGGTGAGGTATCAGATTATCCCGAGTAATCAGCGGACAGCAAAGATTTTATCGCTCCATTCTATTGATCTTGTAAAGGCTGAGAGGTTGCACGGAGCTTTTAAAGATGATGTCAAGGGCTTTTGGGTGGCTTCTGGCGATGCATTACACCAAGAATTACGACGACGAATTGCGTGTATTACGATATTCCTAAGATCGAAAGTGGACGATAATGCTTGGGCGTCGCATGATGTCTCGAATCTCATTCAAGGACGCACGTTATCGGAGCTGCGATATGCGGGCAGTAAGTACATCAAGATCGCCCGACGACTGGGAGGGATTGGGTCGATCCTCTGGCTGCCGCTAGAAATACCGGCTTCGACGTAAGTTTAGAGTCTTGACCAATCGGCTGTGCTAACGGGATCAGATATGAACGGTACCTGAACATGGATGACGCCGAGGCCTTTGATCATATTCAAAACCTTGGCTCTGACGCGCCAGACCTGAATCTTTTCGTTCAGCGCCTCATCACGGCTCAACTTGACGGTAAGCACCATTATATCCGCGTGAGGTCCGTGCTAACACGTGCTAGATCCCTCGCTTGTCTTGTCACATCGAAATTTACTGTTGGAGTATGGAGACTGCATATCACCCTCCGAACAGGGCCTTCTTCTTTTGCATGCTCTTGGCGGCAGCGACATCCCACTCGATCTGTTGAAAAGCGCCAAGAATCCTATGAGACGATGGACCAATGAAGGAGAGATACAGAGTATAACTGCCTCCGATTTCGGGTTCAATGCTGAAATCATCGGGTTGCTGTCCAGTGATGAGCGTCTCTCGGAATTGAGTCAACGGCCGGAAGTTACTCAGCACGCTTTGGAAGATGGCACCGTTGTTTGGTCTTTGCTGCCTGAGGCACAAAAAGAACTCTCTAACCGATTGACACCGCAGACAACGGAAGACTGGGCGACGATGGCGCTGAAGTTACTATGTTTTGCATGTCCTCCCTGCTATGAAGGCAAAGTCAATTGGTACGCGCCTTTCCCATTACCATTTCCATGTTGCTAATAGTATACAGGGCACTGCCGCTCAAGAAGGCGATATGGAACCTTCTCGACAAAGCGACAAACCAGAAACGACTTCCCTCATCACTTCGAGCATGCGTCATCGAAGCTCTCATCTTCTTTTGCGAACGAGACCTCTTCTCAATCCGGCATGCTGCCGTCGAACGAGCAAAGTCACTCCTCCGCAAAAACATGTCGTTCTACTACCAAGCCTCAGTAACTCTATTCGACAGCATAATATCACGCATCGACGGAAACTTTCAGCGGTCGGAAGCTCTCATCGTTGACTTTCTGGCAGCCGATCATGAAGGGAATACACGATCTGACAACGCGCTACGAGGACGACTGCACATCTCGAATATTGAGAATAAGATACATCGATACGACAAAGAAGTTGCCTCGACTATATACAATTGGGAAGGAATACATCCGCTTTCGACGTTTGAGATTGAGGTCACGAGGAGGCTTCAAGGCGTGGCGGCCAAATTCTTCCATTCAATTGGAGACTTTAAGACGACGAGGGCATCTTTGGAACAGCATCTTTGGCTAAACTCAACGATGCCGATAAGACAGAATACTAGGTTGCTCATTGTTACAAGACTGGCAGAGATTCACTGCGAGTTGCATGAGTATGAGGAAGCGTTGGAGATTATCCAAGTCGAACTCGATGGCATGACTGCACGGAAAGGTCGTCCGTTCCGAAGATTATCCATGGCCAGGGCAGAAGGCTACATCGGCCTTGGCCGTCTTGACGATGCCACCACTGTTCTTCAAGAGCTCATAAGCGTTGAACCACCTGAACTAGATGACCTTAATGATCAAGTCCTCCGCGTCCGCCGCCTCATCCTCTCAGCGCGCATCCACCACGAGGGACTCAACTTCCCCGAAGCTCTCCAACTATGGCAACTCACAGGCCAAACAATAGAAAGTCTATCGATATTCAAGTCAAGACATGGATGGACGTTTGCTATTGTTCATTTATCCATGGCTCATGTTCATATTGCTCTCGGTAATGAGGAACTTGCACGACAGGCTTGGAATGCTGGTGTAGAGATTGCGATGAGAGAGAAGTTTGAGTATGTCTTTCCGGTTCTGGCGACGACGTGGTTGCATAAGATTGTGGGGGAGATTCATGAGGTTAAGGGTTGGCCTTTGAGGGTTATGTTGCCGGGAGGGAAATCGGATCTGACTTGGCTGTAGGGCGATGTTAAAACGTATGATGATCTCTTGTGGCTTATAATCCATGTCAGTAATTCCATCTATATTCTTTACATACAGCGCCATGAGTAAAAAAGATGTGATTTCGAACACACGACCTCCAAAAACGAAGGGTGGGCGGTGCAGGGAGAAATTTTGGACTTTAGGTTCGGATTTTAGAGAGTTATAGGTTCTAGGAGAGATACCACTGCACCACTCACCCTTCGATGGGAATATACAGAGTCATTTTGGAATATATGGGTAGTGTTAAGAACAGGGTGGAGGGGCAATTCCTGACTTTGCATTGTTCAACTATCAACCTGCTGTATCCAATCATGGAAAGTTCTGCCTAAAGTCTAAACCTCCCAGTACTCGTCCTTATAGTTTCTTCTTGAACTGTATAAGACTACCGTAATAATTCATAAGGGCATGATGTGCTTAAACCTTAGCAGTCGGAGCTTGATATGTTACAAGAGTGGAAGACAGGCTGATATGTGGTTTGATTGGCCCGGGATATTGGGGTACTAGCACCAAGGTATTATTCACACTACATCTAAAATAAGACTCTCGCTTTTGCAAGGACAACAAGCGATCCGAGCTCGCTAGGCTTTGTCTCCGTCATACCACCATGATTCCCCCCAAAGCGTAATCCTGCGCCCTCCTCTTTCTCGTCGCCGTCCTCTGGAACAGAGAACAATGCTGGGAAGACACAAAGCTTGAGTCTACCATCTGCTAGAGGTCCAGTTTGTGACATGTCGCATTCCATCATATCCCCATCCAAAAAAGTGTCTGCTTTGAAGAAGAAATATTTCGTGCGCTTGGGTGACAGCACGAGCTCTACTTTGATCTCCAGTGTCTGTGAGAGGCCACTTTCAAGGGCTGTTACAGCAGTATTCTCCTCCTCCGAGAGACTGTCGAATGGGCGCTCGGATATGTCATGACAAGGGATAAAGAAATTGACTGTTTGGAGAATTATGGAGCTTAGCCACTTGGCTTTCTCGTGTATCAATTTCTTTTTGACTTCATCGTTGGCGAAAACTGACTTGATTGCCGCAAGCTCAATGTTTCGTGACTTACTTCTTCCTCCTAGTGTAAGTATTAGCGCATACTGGTTTAAAAAGTGGAGAAGCCTGCTGACAAGAATATAGGGCGATTCTTATCAACAGAGGCCCTATATTCCTATCAACAGCAGTATTGTTCTGACCTGAAATTGACACAAGCCTTCTGAACTCAGTAAAAAACGGTGATTCGATGGACAACATCTCTGGGAACTCGGACTCAAAGACAAGCTCAAAGATCCCAGCTGTTATAATAGCAGCAACGACTTTGCACTTGGGAATCTCAGCCTTGTGGGTATGTGTAAGAAGCACGCTCATGTCGCTGCCGAATAGCCGCCTCGCCCAACTCTGCGATAACTGTGAAAAGTCAGATCGCAGTTTGGGAAGAACTTCGTTTGGGCTCACGTCGCAGATAAATGAGGATATGCTTGTGTTCATGTCTTGATAAAGGCGCTCGCACTCTTCCTGGAGTGATGATTTCGGAAATGCAAACTTGTCGGACTTCAGAGCCTCAAAGTCGTCTACGAGTTGTTCCATCGTATTAACCCGGTTCTGGAGTCGGGATATTACTCTTCTCGAGGCGGTTGGATCAGTAGGCCCAGCCCTGTCACATTGATCTCGATCGTCTAGTTCTCGCTCGAGCTCGGATAGGCGATTAATTAATGTGAGTTCACGCCCCTCTGCCTTGAGCAATTTATCTTCCGTTATTCGCAGCCTCGTCTCTAGGGATGGAGTCGGCGTCGTTGGTTCTCTAGCGGACGATGCACACTCTTCAGATCCGACGATACCATGGAGGTTGGACTCCGAATCAAAAGACTGAGATTGGAGGTTTTGGGTCCTCCATTTCTCTCGTGAGCTTTCTCAAGGAGAAGTTGAAGGTGTATTCCAGACAACACAACTGCCATGTCAAGTTACTGCAGCCTGATGACAGGTTAGTCTCACAAGCTCTGCTGTTCTCTCTTTTCTGGGCTAACCTAGAATACACAGATCAACTATTCCCAGCTCCGTGTCGTCGGGAGCGGTTTACCGTGCCTGTAACAAGGCAAACGGACCTGAGCGGATCGCTCAATGCAGTTACGGCATTCTGGGGAGAGAACCTCACATGCCCGACGAGTATCCAGAGCATCGAGGCCAGAAGTATACCAGGGATCCATACGATGGCGATAAGTATATCCCAGATATCATGACCTGGATTCTCAAGAAGGTAAGGTTTTCTGACCGATTCTCCATACTCTTGTATTTCTGACGTTTGGATACCAGGGCAAAAAGGTTGCTCCATTCCTGACCGTTCACACTGTCGGCCTCCTCCAGACAGGTCCTCTCTCCTGCAGACAGGAGCTTTTCATCTCAGACCGTGCGACGGATGACCATTACCCGATTACCCACTGGAAGAAGAAGGGTAAGATGACAAGCCCTGGAAAGTAGACCTCACTGACATATTTTGCGATAGGAGCTCAGAAAGTTGGCGTGATCGAAGTTGACGTTTCGTTCTTGAGGGATCAAAACCTATTAACTCCAAAAGAAGCACGTGTTGAAAATGGGATTAAGATTGGCAAAGATCATCATGAGATCCCATTGACAATACGTATGACAGTCATAGGGCGTGACCTGGAATGTGAGTTTTTACGATCATCGATTTGGTCTGGGGTCGAGCCAAAGCTAATTGGAAAAGGCAGGGCCATCTACAAGGACGTGTACGAAAAGAAATGCCGATTGAACATTGCATCTGCTTTCAAGCCCGGTGTTGAGTAGACAGAAAGAGATGAGGCGTTCTGCTGCTGACATTACTTACCCGAGGAGTGGAAAAGAAAATTTGGCGAATGGAGTCAGAGAGGAAATGTTTATTTGCGATACCCATAGAACGTCCGTACTGTGAGACGGCACATAGTGCATATTTACCCTGGTTAGAATAGACGAATGGGAGACAAGCATACAAGGGTCAACTTTTGCACGTGATACCATAAGCAATTCAGCCCGAGTGAATTTTCTGCACCAAAGACAACTCTTGTGTCACCTCGTGCCTCAGCCCCTCAAAATGTCTTCCTCCTCAAACAGCAATGGAGTAGATCCAGTTGGTTTTGCCAGCAACATCGGCACGTGGGTTGCCGCAGGAGTAGCAATCGTTGCCCTAGTCGGTGTAGTCGGTCCACTTCTTGCACTGCAAGTATCGATGAGTGATAAAAACCGAGCCATGAATGCGGTTCAAGACCAGCGACAGAAATATGTTTCAAGAGGGTTTCGTCTGACTAGAGGACTACGCGTGTTTAGAAGGATTCGCGTGCCAAACCTTGCACCTGGATACATCACCAACGAGCCAGATACAGCCCCGCTTATACCACCTCTCAATGCAGCTTTGGGTCGTTGGGGGTTCAAGACGAGGGATTATCTGCCATGGAATTCGGGGTGGGCCAAAATGTCCGAATTGATCGAATCGTATCAAGTACGAGATGGAATTAGTAACGGGCCCGTTGACTTGGGCGTCGCCAAGTCCGGAGGCACGCTCGAGGTCGTCAACAGTCGAACCGCATTGGTGGTGAATAAGCACTGGATCCTGATGCTAGGTCTTCTTGGCCGATATGGAGACCGTGTCGACAAAGGGATCCTACAGCGAAAAGGAATCAGGAGGAACTTCGATGGGGAACGAGCATCCATTCGACATTTCGCCTTACCAAGGAAAGCCAAACAAAGAGAATCAGACTTGCAATTTGAATGGGCTCGCGAGAAAGAGACACGCTCATCAATCAGAAGTAAAGGCTCGTCAAGTCGAGACTCAGCAAGTTTGAGATCCTGGTCCGATAGCGATGCAGACTCTGACGGTACCGTGATGGCTGTGCGTCGAAGCGCTTATGGAACCATCACGCTTGAAACTACGCCCCAACCTACGATACATGGCATAACAGGCAAATTGCAGCAACTTGGTCGACACAAAGGGTCATGGAGTTATTTAACCTCTGTATCATTTGTGCCGCATATCGCGAAAGAGATCTTTGAAGCAGGTATTGATGAGAGGAGGGAGAGTTCTTCTCTGCAAACTCTGTTCTGGCTTGCTCATGGCTTTCTATCGTGTGGTAGAACCGCAGAGGGACGACAGATGGTAATTTCTTTGGAAGCCCCGGACCTTTCTCTTGAATCGATAGGCAAGGAGATTGATGATATCATGGCCTGGCCTGCATACTCTCTCCAAGAGTCCGATGACATTCCTATATCTATTGGTATTGCGATGCAGTGTCTCGGTATTCCAGAACCACAGATATTGCAATTCCTCCCAATTGATGCTGCGAGTCAGGCAAAGCGGATCTTGGAAGACACTAACTATGGCACTCATGTTGAGATGCAGAGTCCAGCGTACGACTCAAATCAACAGAACCTTCAATGGCAACATCAGCTACCAACACAATCAGCCGGTTTAACCCTCGATGGTCCCTGGGTTCGTTACTCAAATTCGGCACAAGAACATTTCTGTCTATTTCCAAGACGTGATTTTGAGAAGACGCTGAGACTTATACTCACTATTGACTGGGATCATTGGGGGTTTTTAATATGGAAGGATAGGTTTTGGACGGCAATCCTACGCTGGACCATTGGTATTCTGAAGATGAAGAAGATATGCGATTCTGAGTTTGGACAAGCATTCGAACTAGCATCTCACTCTCGAATCTTTGATTGGAAGCACAGTGGGACATTTTATCCACAAAAATTGGCAGATCAGCTATCATTCGACAAGTTTCTAACCGACTATCTCGACACATATGATCTTCTCCCTCTTCGTCTCTCACTAGGCATTCTCTACATCTTGGATAAGCAGCTCCGAGAGAGGATCTTGAAAGTATGTGCCAACCTATTTGATACCGAGGGAAACAACAAAGCCTATTCTAAAGCACGAATTCACTACCTTGAATCAGCTCTGGAGGAGGTTGAGGCGGAATATTGGATGCAGAAGGAAATCCATAAGAACGATGAGATACCCTTCTTGAGTAAGAGGAAGGCGGCTACAGATGAAGATTGCGAGTCCGTTGAAGAATTTTCCACACATATGTTGATAAAAGACTTGGATGCTGCTACATTGGAGCGCTTTAATATCGACTACGAACAGGTGAGTACTTCTTCAACTACGAAGACAGCTGCTGACAATAGAAAGACTGATCATGTGTTGTACCGCATAAACGGGTACATTGCACTATGGGAGCAAGAGATTCTCCTCAAACATACCTCCGTACGTCGTGAGCTCTACCATATCAAAAGTTGTATCACTGGTGGCGTTTTAGAGTACACATATAAGACAAGACATCTGAAGTGGTACTCTGATAAGGCTTCAATGATGGAGTATAGCACTTGGCAGTTGACACTTCAGGACGCAGTCATGACTGGAGAGAAACAGTCTATGTGGATTGAGGAGAAGGATATGGTGATGGTTGCATTGTGGGTTGCTAATAGAGCGGCTATGTGGATCGGGGCTCAGGACTCAAAGCCGTTATTGGAGTTTGTTGAAGATCTAGATACATATGCATATGTACTGTGAGACTCATAGGAACAGCTCTACATGGCTATAGGAGATATAGAGCGATACTTATAAGTTATAAGTACTTATTAAGCTCTCATTGCTTTACAAAAGGTTGAGCATGAAGCATATAATGTATTCTAATTAAATATGTTTGTAATTACAGAGAGAGAATGAGGAGTGGCACAGGATGACTGCTTTATCAACTGAAAACCAGGAACGAGACCGGCCTTCGTCTCAGCATTTGCTCATCCTGCAAGATAGGAGATTGGTTTCTCCCTGTCAGAAAGCTAGAAAACACAGACTTTCATTCATTGACTACAACACGAGCATGGAAAAGCACAAGTCTGTCGTAGTTGGATAGAGGCCGAAGCTCAAGGTGCTGACCCCTCCCCGTTCCTATAGCCTCAGTTGTTCGACGAAGAGTCCGCGATGGTATATCGGAGGTTCCCTGACAGAGCGGGGGGGAAATCTTAGGGCGAACTTCGGGACAATAGGAACGGTGAAGTCAGGTATCGGTGTAGTGCGGCGAACCTCAGCTTGACATTCCATACTCTAGGTCATCTCTAAGAAAAGTTCCCAAACATCACTAATTCAGGTAGTATCGGGCTTGCGAATCAATACTATCGATTAGGGTCTATCAAAGCAATACCAACTTCATCCAGCCGCCAAGTCCCTTCGCCAGTATCGCCTACCAAGATCACACATTAATTAATGATTCGCCATCTCTGACTCTTAATACAGTCAGAACAGTCCCAACAGCCCTTATCACTCCAACTCAACAATGTATCACCAGACTGCTGCCACGTGATATACTTGAGTTCGAAACCTGCTAAAGCGCATTTGCCATACTCTTCAGACCAACCCGACGATATACAATCGGGGTTCGAGCTACAAAGAGCCGCACATCGCTCCTCAGAATCCTGGTTGGGAAACTTGGAAGGTGCCTCGTCCCAAGACCAAGGGAAGTAACCCTGATGTTGACAGATCAAATCGCTGTCAACACCCTGCTTGAGCTGACAAACGGCATCCTCGCTTGTGATGCTAGGAGTGCAAGTCGCAGAGGGCAGTGCAGTTCTTAGTGACGCGGAGTATTCATCGCGATCTTGGTCGTGGCAGAAACATAGAAAGCAACTTTGCTCACTCCAGTTCTGAGAACCTTCATCATTACCGGGGGTGAATGAGGAACTGAAGATAGAGCTAGAGGAGAAGACACATGTTTGTAGGTTTTGATCCCATGCGGAAGCCTTGCAGCGGCCGGGCATTTGATTGCACATAGCTACGCAGTTCTGATAATTGTTGATGCCGAGCTGCCAGGGATATTCATCATCCCTGAGTGTGAAAGTGTTTCTCAAAGTACCCGATTTGCTACACTGAGAGTAATCATAGTTGTTCTGATCAAAAGTGCATCCATCGGATAGAGCGAGCGTGCATTGAGGCATGGAAGACTCGGTGGTGGTTGGGGCGTAAGAGGAGATGAAGGTTGTAGGAGGTTCAGTTCGAGTTGGAGTTATTGTCGTATGCTCGACAGTATGTTCAGTAGAGCTGAGAGCTTGGCTAGTAGTCTCATCCTTAGCTGAACAGTCATTGGAGCACGACCAGCAACCCTTAGAGCTCCATGGGAGAATGTAAGCAGAAGGGTTCTGAACTTCAGCCGCCTGGAACGCGCTGCTTGAAATAGCGGTGTTGGTAAATATACACCTCTTGCGCGCATAATCATATGCCGAGGCAGCGCAATCCTTCAGCAGGAAACAGATAGTCGCGCACTGCTCTGAAGTTGTCTGCATAGTGGACTGATCAAAGTCGTTGTTGGCATAAGGCTGGAGATCAACAGTGCCAAGGTTACCGATCTTCTCGCAGACGAGGTCTGAAGATGGAGAGCTCTGTAGATGACAGTGGGGGCAGGCGGTTGGGACAGAGGGAGCAGCGGAGGTGGTGATTTCTGGAAGAGAGGTTGTTGATGGCGCAACCGAAGTCGTCTCAACATCCGCTGGGTTCTTAACATCGCAATCATGACACTCGAAGCAATCGAAATCATTCCACATCAAAGAATTCTGCTTGTTTAGATCGATGCCAACTACGCCAAGTCTGTCGGAAAGAAACCAGCAGGAAGTGTCTTGACCAAGGTCATACAACGCAAAGGCCTTGCAAGCAGAACCTTCTTGCTTGCACAGCAGGGCACAGTCTGCGATGGAGTTCTGTCGAGGGTTGCTTGACTTTGTGCGGCCCCATGTACCGGATTTTGCTTTGCCAAAGGCCCAGCAGGCTCGAGGGGCGGTGGGTCGATCATTGTCAGTTTCCTGTGGGATTCCGGGCAAGGAGACCATCTGTGTTACTTCTGGCTGGACGGGTGTGCAGTAGCCGGGAGGTGGGGCCCCAACGGGGCAGACGCGTGAGCCAGTTGGCAAAGAGCTTGCAGTGGAGAGGTCGCTTGCGGTTATAGGGTGCACGGCGCTCGTGGTCGGGTTGAAGGTAAGAGTGGGAACATGGCTCTCTGATCCGGTGGATGGGTCCAAGGTCGGGACGGTGAACTCATTTGCGGTGGTAGGTTTGCTCTGGGTGTTGGTGGTTGTGTCTAGAGTACGGGTACCGATACCGCTCTCTGACTCGGTTGATGGACTGAAAGTGTTGACATCGGAACCTGTAGAGAAGCCAGTTGTTGGGTGCGCAGTATCCGAAGTGAAGACGTGAGACCCAGTGAGCGGCTCGGTCTCTGTTGACGGTCCATGGGTGTTTGCGCTACTGCTTGATCCCTTGGATGTCGTAGATTCAGCCGGTAAACCACTTGTAGTAGCAGAGCTACCTTGATCACCAAAGTCAATCGACACATCGTCAATCGTCTCAGGAGTAACCTGGTTAGACATAAAGATCGAGTCGACATAAATAGCCGCAACCCCACCCACAGGACAATTCACCGCCACTGAGAAAGCACCCTGCGTGTTGGGAACATCGGTTTGTTCAAGAACAGTATTCCAGTCAATAGCAGTTCCAATGCTAAGAATCGTCGACGTGTAGAATACATGGCCAGCAATAGAAGCGCTGAGCGTGCAAACGTTAATGCTGCTAGCTGTAACCACAGCATAAAAGAAACGAACAGTGTACTTCTTCTTAATGTCAAGAGAGTCAAGCTGCTGCGAAATGCTGACGATATTGCCAATGGCTCGCTTACGCCCGGGAGGTTGGTTAGCCGCTTGCAGCTCGACACAGCCCTTCTCTTTGCTGCCGTCGCCGGTATAGCCCCTGTTCTCGACAATCTGGCCATTGCCTTCAATGGTGTAGTTAGGGATGTTGCTTGGGTTGGTCGGGTCTCTGACGGCAAAGTTTCCATTGCCAATGACGTTCCTGATAACGAGGGGTCCCTTTGTTTCTGAAGTCGTTGGGGCGGCTGTCGTTACTGTTGCGGAGGTGTGACTGGTCGTAGCATGAGGCTTGCATGGGCCGGCGAGGGCAGCGTCAAAGTTGCCCAGGATGGCCAGGGCCGTTAAAGCGAAGGCGGAACGCATAACGAGTGTAGTAGCCAATAGAGGCGCTGAGAGGTTTGGCAAAAGAATCGAGAACCGTGGGGAGCGACGTATCGACCGTTTATGAGGATACCGCCTCTGCAGAGCGGCGACCTCGGACCCCTAATTCAGCAAAGGTATTTCCGAAGTAAGTGGTCGAGGCCTTTAATTTTACGCTACGTTGAAACTATTTACTTAAAGTCAATGGGTCGTTCCAATCGGTCGGTGCCTCGTACCTTTTCGGCCTCTGCAAAACTAAAGTGGTTAGGCCGCGCTCTCAGCTTTTGTCTCGCCGCATCACCGGAATCTTCTCAGTATAAAAATGGTAATTGCCATACTAGTCACAATAGCCAAATTAATTAGAGCTTGCCCATCTCACATAGTGAATCATTTCATTTTTTGAAAATGTCCAACATGAGAAAATTGACCCGACTTCAGCTTGAGACTAGTAATTAACCCCTGTCCGCGATAGTTCCGTCAAAGTCTAGAAGCCAATAGCGTGCCATAGCGTAAGAGACTATTTAATCTTTTAACTATGCTGGTCGAAAAGTCAAGCCATCGCGACGTATCCTGGACCCTGAAATTAAAGAGTTTTGTCTTTATTTTAATACTCGTTTTCTTGAAATCTCTCCTGATGAAATTAAAAAGTTCCTGTCTGCAATTGAATTCATGGATAAATAATGATCAAATTGTGGTGTACCTTGCAGCAAAGGAAAATATACCCTTCAAGCCACCCGCCATATTTAGATAAGCAAGCTGAATCAACATATTGAAGCCAGACAGTTCCTAAACGAGCGTAAACTCTCGATCAGTAAATATCTCGTCATCAGTGACCAGCCATTTCAACGGCGTCATAGCCTCATCGTCATCAAACACGTCCCAGCTCTTAGAAGGCTCCCCAGGTACAATACCAAGACCAATTCGCCTGGATGTATCCGGTCTATTTTCCACCCTCTGCAGCAAAAGCTTCAAAGTCGCGGCACCTCGACCCCTAGGCCACCTTGGGTATCCAAACCCCTCATATAATGGCCCATGTGGAAACCCCAATACATCAAAAGTATAAACGTCTTGGCGATTTTCCAACTCATGGTCTAGAAAGATGCAAGAAGTGGTGTCGCAAAGCCTGAAAAGAAAAAGTTCCTCAACTTCTGCATCTTTACTTGAATCAAAAATTGAAGAATGAAATGGCTTTTTCCGATGAAGGTTGGCCTTGAGGGTAATCGACGGCTCCTTGGCCTCGGCGTTGATGAAGATGAGAGTGGCACTTGAGTTGGTTTTGGAGGCATCCCTTCCCCCATGATCAGTCAACTCATACGAAATCTCGCTAGTAACAGGTACCAATGTCCAAGATGATATATTGAGAACTGATCTTGATTCCAGACTGCCTCGTGCAACGGCGTCATACCCGCCGCGTTGTAAAGGTCAACATCAGCGCCTTGTCGGAGTAGGAAGTTTGCGGTTTCAAAATCCGAGTAGCGCATAGCACGATGAAGCGGGGTATTAGTGCGGCCAGGTTTCCGAATCGTGAATATATGGCTGGACGACGCAGCCTGATTTCGGAGCTGGTTCAACTAGGTCTTCTTCTGTCCAAAGAGTGTTGGGATCTAAACCATGCTTGAGGGCATTTTTGGCTGTTTCTGTTTCGTTGATGGCCGTGCCCTTCCAGGTCCTCCTTTGTTGGGGTATCCCATGGCGGTGATTATCCTTGCTAAGCGACTGCGCTGAATTAAACCTAAGAGAGGCTGAAAATCGAGCAAATGAAGATGTCAAGAGGGTCCGGTCGATATTTACCAGCTGTAACAGCACAGAAATATTGATTGCGGCATCAGACGAATATAGTTGAGTCGCGTCAATTTGGCCCCCAACTGCGATGATCTGTCAACATAGGGGGCTGTGATAGGCATCAAGGACTTAACATCTCCACTGATACAATAGGACACTAAAAATACAAATAGAACAATACGTTTTTTGTTTTCTAGTTATTTGACTTTCCTAACAGCGGTCAGGTTAGGGCCAGAGTAGGAATAATCCAAGTCCTAGCTGTACTTGAAGATTCAAGGGAAAGAAAAACACAGTCCTAATTATAAGAACTCTGAAAATCACATTTTTACTATAAGCTTTTGACTATACTACTACCCGGTATTTAGATAGTATTCTTAAATGCCACTTTCAATCATCTTGGTCCTGTCCTTGACCCTAGATCCATAATTACCCGCTGAGCCATAATGGTTAGCTGATAGAAGCTGAGGTCCCCTGAATTCCTGGCCCTCGTGAATCGCTAGGCCTGAGTCCCCAACTGGACTTGATGGGTCCTTTGACATTTGTGGGTTGTGGGGGAGTGGTGTGTCTAAAGCTAGGGAGTGGTCTGTTCAAGGGACTGGGTGAGGCTGTTCCGGGGCGTGGAGGCTGGGGAGGCGGGTTGTCGAATGCTGATGACCGGCCTGCACTAGTCAGATCTGACGTTTCTTCTATCGACGGATTGGGAAGGGTGCGAATAGAGCGGATTCGTGGTCTGTAAGAGGTACTAGGTGAGGGTGCTCGCTGTAGATATATCTTTTATAGCTAACTTGTAAACTTAAAAAGAATTATATACACATATCTATATATACCTGTTTTTAATCTAATTAAACAGATACTATTTTTCTAGTTACTTTTAACCCCTGCAATGGGGAAGTGTTCTCTCTTTAGATTCCTATATAAGTCCAATAGCTTAAAACTAGGCTGTTACCCCCGAGCAAGTAAAGGCAAGGGCTTGGAAAAGAAGGGGACTACTTAATGCCCTAGAGCAAGATAATTAGATTGCGGGGAGCCACTTGGGCATCGAATCAATTGAAAACTGACATTCCTTTTTTGCATATGTTATGAAAAATGTTGGTAGAAGATGGGTCGCGCCAAGTTCTGCGCGGTGATTATAAGCTCTCAGCCATAGGTCTCGACTACAAATAACACATCTAGTGAATGGGAGACGTAATCCAACATGCCTCGCTGGACTCAAGCTTGATGATCCCATTTTGCCTCCCAGCAAGCACGAGTCTTGGGATGCTATGCTTGAATACATTCTCAGGATCATACTTCCTCTTCAAAGCCGCCAGCGTATCATAATGCTTCCCATAGATCTTCTTGACATCAACATCCTCATTAGATCCAAGAGAGATATACGAACCCTCCAGAATATTATCAGCGTCTTCTGCCTGAAGATCAGCCTTGACCTTGGCAGCCCACTGAACTCGCTCTTCCGCGATAGCCTCGTCTGCAAGAACAGCGTAGATCTCAAACATATGATGGCGTGCCCTCGTTCCAAAAACAGACTTTTGTTCTGGCTCTTGTGCTGAGAGTAGTGTATGGTATGAGAAGATGAGACTTCCGCCTGGAGCATTGACACAATGCTTTCCCAAGATTTCAATAGCATTTTCTGTCATTCTCTTGGCATTAAGAGTGTAGACTCGACCGTAAGATGGCCACGTTACGAGCTTTTCATTATTCTCAAGCATTTCCGCAAGTGTAATCTCCTGCGTGTTTTCCATGACGCAGTTCGCTGCTCCAGCGATGTTCTTGATCCAAGAGCGGCCTTCGTCTTTGTCTTGGCCGTGCCAGGTCACGATGACCAAGAGACTTACGGGCTGGCCTGGCATTTGGGCAATCATGGGCTGGAGCTGGAGATACACGGGGAGCTGGCCTGACTCGAGAAGCTTTTCGTAGTGCTGGGTGTAGGAGGTAAGAGCTGCGGATAGGTTGCTTGAGTCATAGACGATGGTTGACGAGAGGATCTAAACATGTAAGCTCGGGTCATGGTACGATGGGGCTAAGGCGTACCTTGTTAATAGGGTAGACTTTGATGGTAAGTTCAACAATTATGCCGAGTGATCCACCACCGCCTCGGATGCCGACAAGCAGTTCTTCATTGGCATCTTGGACTTGTCCATGAGCATTCACAATCTTGGCCCCAAGGATCTGGTCGACGCCGAGACCGTAATGGGATGACAAAGGACCATAGCCACCGAGCGTCGCCCATCCAGTATAGCCTACACTTGCAACAGTGCCACTGAAGTACAATTTAAGCATTAAACTTTGAACAGTTGAGCCATGACACTTACGTGGGTGTTCCCAATCCTTCCTTACCTAGATCCCTTGCCAAGTCGCCACTGAGAATACCTCCACCGACTCTTGCGCTTTTCTTGTCTTCGGCTATTACAACGTGCTTGATATCTCGCATGTCGATAACAAGTGCCCCGTTGACGAGTGTTCGACTGGCGCAATCATGGCCTCCTCCACGTATAGTAAACTCGACGTTGTGATCTAAACAGAAACGGAGCACTGATGCGACTTCTTCCCCGTTCTGAGGTCTGACTACACCAAGAGTCTGGACATGTTTCTCAATAAAACATTGCTCAATTTTCTTGTAGTCTGGTGCGTCAAGTGCATAAGTCTTGGCTTGGGTGTCTGCGAGGTGAGCCTTCAGCTCCGAAAACAGAGACATTACAGTCATCGTGAATAGAGTCTATGTGGAATGAACACGCAGGGTAGATTGGAGGTGGCTTCGGTCACATTTTATATCCTCGGGGACTTCCAAGCCGCCGCCTCGCTGAGCACCTTAACTTGTCAAGTTCCTCCAGTAATTTAGGCCTGTAAAGAGCCTTGGCGTATGTATGTTTTTCCCAATTGATTGATAAGCCAATGGTCGCGGAAGCAGATGTTACGCTGACAGCTGAGAGTCAACTCTCATTCGTCAATGAAAGAACTAATGCATGCCCGGCTTACTCTCGATTTTCGCGATGCATCTGCTACCAAGGCTGAGCGAGAAAAAAGAATTGACCCCTCTTTTCTCGGAGCAGGAAACATTGCGGATAGTCGAGAATGTAGGTTGCAGGGACTCAGTCATCAGTTAATCAGCAAAGAGCTTATGGGGCGGAACAGACGAAGAATCAGTGGCAGTAAGCCCTTGCACTTCACTAATGCCAGCTAGCGGATAGTGGGCGTATAGCGCATCCAGCGTATTACACATTGCGTCATGACGATCAAAGTGCAGATCACGCTCAGCCTTAGAACTATCGAAACAATCACCGAAAATTACCTAGTCTCATAAAGGTGTTCTACATTAGGCCCTGGAGAAAATTGGAAACCCCAAAGTCCACCAATATACAGTGAGAGATCTGCTTTTTGTCCTCTCTGAAGGATGTCGGTGCAGCTGTAGGATTTGAATTTTTATCTAAGCGCCCAATCTCGGCATTAGCCTTCCGTTGGAAGGGCTTGCGCTGCTGATCCGTGAGGCGTAGCAACTTATTAATAAGACGCTGTGCCACTGCCGAAAGCCCGTCAGCAACGCCCGACTTATCGTTTACTTGGCCATGGCCTTGAAGGTTGGAATCATTGGTGCAGGCATCGGTGGGCTCAGTGCCGCTATTGCACTTCGACGAATGGGAGCCCAAGTTGAGGTTAGTATAACAAATATCCAACGATTGAGCTCGGCTGACATCGTATAGATCTTCGAGAGATCCAATTTCAAGGATGAGATAGGTGCTGCTATAACCATCACTCCAAATGGAATGCGCGTCCTTCGTCATTTCGGCTTTGATCCCAAGACAGCTCGCGGTGTACAGAATAACCAAATGCGTATGGTAGATCCGCATACACTAAATGATCTGGTCATTGAAAACTTTAGTCAGGTTGAAGACGACTATGGCGCGCCCTTCATGTTCTTTCATCGTGTGGATCTTCATACTGCACTAAAGGAAATGGCTTTTCGACTGATGAGCGATATCCGGGTTCGCCGGTTGTAATTCACAATGGCCATTCTGTGACCAACCTTGACTGTGAGAGCGGGACGAT
Organism: Fusarium cf. hostae; assembly: GCA_011035825.1. Lineage (NCBI taxonomy): Eukaryota > Fungi > Ascomycota > Sordariomycetes > Hypocreales > Nectriaceae > Fusarium > Fusarium cf. hostae. The sequence continues at coordinate 48,248 of WEXE01000563.1, forward strand.
TATTTTGGACAACGGGGAGACTTTTGAGAAAGACCTTGTTGTAGTGGCCGACGGAGTTCGAGTAAGTCCAGTGTACCTATGATATTGCAGGTTCCACTGGCTAATCTTGCTTTAAGACCAGGCTCATCAACGAGATCACACGAAAAGACATGCCTCTCGAAGTCATCGGCTCCTCTTTCTACCGCTGTCTGATCCCCTTCTCCGAAGTAAACAAAAACCCCGACCTCGCAGCCATTTTTAAAGACCAAGATCCAGGATTCTGGGTCCCCTTCGAACTATCGACCGGGACATTCCTTGTTACCTATCCCTGCCGAGATGGGAAAATGCTCAACGTTGCGTTTCGACACAAGACAAAGGCGGAGAATGAGCATGCAGTCGATTGGAACACTGATACCAACGTGCAAGATATCATTTCCATGATAGGGAGGTTCAATCCGCTGGTGGCCAAGTTGTTTAGTTTGTCGACGAGTGTTTCTGTTCATAAGTTATTTCGGAGGGAGCTTCTTGAGACGTACACTCGGGAGAGGGCTGTCATAATTGGTGATGCTGCACATCCCATCCAGCCAACGCACGGTACGTTGAATGTTCTCTGAGCATCACACTACTAACAAGAGCACAGCACAAGGTGCAGTTCTCGCGATCGAGGAAGCAGCAGCACTACAAGTTCTCTTCAAAGACGTGCAAAACCCAGAACAAGTCCCGGAGCGTCTGGGCTTATACAATGACATTTTGAAGCGCCGCATTCATGCAACGCAGCTACTGTCGGATGCTCAACCCGGGATATCTAGTGTGCTGCGGAAGCGAGCTGAGGATATCTTGGGAGAGGAGATCTTTCCTCCAGAGGCGATGAACTTCACCAAGCCGATCAGAGGCTTTTTCTACGCGTGGGACGTCATGAACGAGGCAGAGAGTGTTTTGGCTCGTGCAGCATATTGAATGATTATTTTTTCTACTTAAATACTACTTTTGAAGTCGCTATATGACAGTTTACATACATTGACCAAATCAATCGCTTCTAAACCAAGCTCGCCGTCTAACCATCCAGCTACTGCAATGTATCTACCAGATATCCTCCTTCGAGATATTAGCAAAAGTGTCAACCTCAGATGTGATCTGCTTACCTGATATCTTGCAGTGTCCCTTAGACCCTTTACCCTCTCAGTCGCGCTCTCAAGTGAAATGTTGCGCTGCTCGGCCCAGATAGAAATGAGGGTTGAGTTGACATCACGCGCCATGTGCTTCGCATCGCCGCAAACATAGACAATCGCGCCGTTGTCAATCATGTCTATCACATCCTTGGCGTGAGTCTTGATGAGGTGCTGTACGTAGACCTTTTGCTTCGTCTCTCTTGAGAACGCAACGTGGATGTCGAAACTGTCGCCCAGAGTTTCCTTGTGTTGCTGATGGCCAGTCAGCATCTGAACCCTAGGATAGCTTAACTTCAACTTACCTGCCACTCTGATTCATAAAGGTAATCTTCATCCCGTCGGCGGCATCCAAAGAACAACAAGCTCTTTCCAACATTCTTGCCCTGCTTCTTCAACGCAGCTCGCTCCTGCACAAAGCCCCTAAAAGGCGCAACACCTGTTCCCGGACCGATCATGATAACAGGTCGAGATGAATCCTTGGGGAGCTTAAAGTTAGACTTGCGCAGATGTATTGGTGTTTTGAAGCCAGCATAATTTCCACGAGGTCCATTGAGTAGATACTCTTGTGAGTGGGATTCCTGGTTCTGAGCTTGTTTGAGAGAAAGAAGGTAGTTTGTAGTAACGCCTTTGAAGACATCAGGTCGTCCCTGGATCTCGGCTGATTCAACGGCGGCAGTGATAGAAACGAGAGATGGTTGAACGAGAGATGAGGAGGAAATGGAGTAGTATCGAGGTTGAAGTTTACTCAAACCTTCGACTATAGCTGAGAAAGGAACTTTGGTCCACGGTTGACCGCCGCTGAGCATGCTTAATACTTGTGCAAGTGAAAGGCATTTCTGGCTGGTCTTCTCATGGAAATACACCTTGTCGCTACCAAGCTTTGTCGCTTCACTCTTGGCGGCTTCGGTAGGTGCAAAAGCAGCGATGACGTTGATGAACTCTCGAGAAACAGGTCCAGCGATCTCAAGGTAATATCGCAAGGCAGTAGCATAGGTAGTTGGTGTAGGAACAGGTGACTTTGCTGTTGATTCCCGACTGACGATGGAAATAACCTTATCTTTCTTCTCAGAGAGTCCAAGAATGTTGAGAAGTTGGGTGACTTGATCTTCTGAGTTGGTAGGCCAGATAGCGACGTGATCACCTGTTTCGTAAGACAGACCTGAGTCACCGAGATCGATCTCCATGTGAATGCAGTTTCGATCCTTGGAAGTGAATATTTCTCGAGACTCGTTGATCTTGGCGATGTAAGGATTCGTGTTGCTGAACTGACGGTTCCCAGAGCTGGTTTCGAGATGATCCGCGTTTGCTTCACCAAGGAAAACACCAGGCGAACTCTCACTCAAATCATCTCTTTCCAGAACACCGAACGTCGACTCGTAAGCAACATCTCTCTCCTGCAGACAAAACTCTTGAACAAGCTTCGGCCACATATCCTGCTTCCACGCCAAAAAGTCCTCTTCAGTCGTCCCAGCCGCATCATCAGCTTCACCAACACTAGCAAGATTCTTCGCACCAAGTCCATCCAGCGCCTTAGAAACACGTCTCACCATAGCGTTGTAATGCTCATAAGTGCTGTTTCCCAGACCGAAGGCAACATACTTGACATTCTGAAGATCAACATCAGGTTGGTCCCCATCTTCACCGCCAGTGATATAAGTATAAAAGTCTTGAGCGTTATCTGTAGGTTCACCCTCGCCGTACGTAGCGAGGACAAACATCAGAACGACCTGCTCTGAGAGTTCAGAAAGATCATTGTAGTCATACTCCTCGAGATCAGCGACCATGGGATCGAGGCCATAGCGTGAACTAGCTTCTCTTGCTAGCTTTTGAGCGTAGTTTTCTGCGGTGCCGGTCTGTGAGCCGTAGAATATGATGCAGTTCTTTCCGGTGGTGTTGCAGATGTGAGAGATGCTTCGAAGACTGTCTTCTTTTGAAGCTGTTGTTTCTGAAGAGGTGGTGGGCTTGGGGAAGAAGAGGTTTCGTATTTTGCCATTTGATAAGTATACAATTGCTCCGAGGAGTAGGGAAAGAAGTACGATCAAGTCCGTTGAGTCAATGACGGGAGACTCTGTTGTAAGAAGAGCTTCGTCCAGAATGGACTCGTTGGTCATGATGTCGATATCAGCCATTGTATCAAAGATTGAAGTCGATTTGATGGTGATAATGATCTGCAACTATTCAGAAATCGCCAAAGCCTATTATACCATTTCAAAAAATCATCACCAGTTTTCTCATGGACCGAGTATCCGGTGCGGAATACTATTCCGATGACCGAACTTTCGATGAATTGCCACGCAAATCGCACCAACCAATCACAAGCATCAGAAAGCCATCGGAACTTTCGCAATATTTCCGACGAGAAGTCAAACCAAGGCGTTCAACAAGATCAAGATTTCGGTTACACTGGGAAATACGGATATAGAGTCAAGTCCAACATCACGATGCTTCTCTCCGTGGTTCACAGTAATGCCACGCTCGAATTATGCTGCTACCAAAAGTAATGTACAAGACTAAGCCGCGTTCTTCCAAGCATCCTTCACCAAGCTCCAAGTCGCAAACACCGCCAACGGCGAAACAAAAGCCTCGGGTATCAAACCATCTCTCAGACTCCAATGGATAGAAACACTAGCCCAAGCCAAATTCTGAAGCATGTCACTCTTCCACTTTGCTTTCCATGTCTTTGTAGCCAGTTTCTCCTTATCTTGCATCGTATTCATCCAATCCAGCGATAAACGACCGATCTCAATCAGAGTAAACGCCGCCCAAGATCGAATTGCGAGAAATGTTAACTTTTCCTCTGATTTGGCTGATCTTTTGAGAATTCCTCTTGTTGAGAGGAAGCCAATTGCTTCAGAGACGTGGAATGATGTGAGGCAGAGTGTTTGTGAAGCTTGTATTGCTACATCTAGCTTTTTCACCGGTTTTCCTGCCGATCTGTCGGCGGAGACACGTTTGATGAGGTCTTTGGCTGCCATACACATGTCCAACACGCCGAAGAGGCGATTCATGATCTGCCATTCATCGAGCATTGCACTAAATGCTCTTGAACAGTTTGCGACTCGTGTTGTTGATGTAGCCATCGTGTTGATATGAGATATTGTGAAGAATGACTTGGAGAGACCTTTCAGCCTCTTGCTTTGGAGCCTTTGGAGGTAGGATGCTAAAAGGTCCATGATGAAGGTGACCAGGCGTATAGCCTCGCCGGCGAATAAGAGGACGACATCTCGACCTTCTCTCGACTCAATTGTTCTGTGTAGATGGGAAAGAAACTGGCCGAGCCGTATGTTTCTAAAGATTGAGGATTTCGTATGACAATCTGGTGAAGAGATCATGGTGAACTGCTGATAGACAAGAATGCAGGCGATAGGGACAATCTGATATCTGATACGAGCCTTGCAATAAGTCAACAAAGCATTACGCGGTCTTTCTGCAGTGATACCGCGTTGACTAATACCTCAAAGGTTCCGACCGGAACAGACGAAGTGAAACTGATAAGAATAGTGATGAGCTAGCAATCGAGTCATGGAGAGGCATATGTGATGCTGATCACCGTAACACTCGGAATGCCTCAGTTCCGGGCAATCTGGTTCCGAGAAATGAGAGATAATGAGGGACGCGTCAATTGATAGCGAAGCGAGCGCGCTTTTTAGTTATCTCTTAGTGTCGGGTTAGTACTTGATGAGGAATTAGTGATGTTTGGGGTTTCTCAGCTTACTTCCGAACTAGGAAGTTTCTGGTCATGCCCATTGAGGAAGAAGCCATCACGAAATCACAAGACAAATGCCAGAATAGGTCATTACAGTAACTTTATAGTAATTTAGTGGTAGTGATTGTCAATTATCTACAGCTTAAAAACATTGACCTTGACACACTTAACCTGCGTCCAATCATGCAGCGCATCCTCCCCATTCTCCCTCCCAAACCCACTCTGCTTAATCCCTCCAAACGGCGTATTAGCATTAACGCTTCCCCAGGAATTAACACAAACCAATCCACACTCAATCTTATCCGACACGCGAATCGCCTTGCTGATGTCATTCGTAAACACCGAAGCCGCAAGACCGTAGACGTTATCGTTTGCGAGATCAATGACTTCTTGCTCCGTCTTGAACTTGGCGATGCTGGCGACGGGGCCGAAGACTTCTTCGCGGATGATGCTGGCTGATGGTGAGACGTTGACGTATGCTGTGTTGGGGACAAAGTGGCCCTTTGAATCGTGGGATTGGGAGCCACCGTGGAGGACTTGTGTTCCTTCGGAGTTTGCTTTTGCGATGAAGCCCATGATTCTGTCCTTTTGCGTTGAGCTAATAACAGGTCCTTTCATGGTCTCTTCAAGCAGAGGATCACCCATGACCGCATCTTTCGTCCTCTTCGAAAACTCCGCTACAAACTTATCATAAATATCCTCCTGAACATAAATCCTACTTCCAGCCGCGCAGATCTGACCGTTGTGGATAGTAATTCCCATGGTAGACCACATGAGCGCATTCTCCCAGTCTGCATCGGAGAAGATAATGCTGGGCCCTTTACCGCCGAGCTCGAGGGTCACGCGCTTGAGGTTGGACTTTGCGGCGCTGGCGAGGATGGTGCGGCCGACGCCGACGCTGCCGGTGAAGGAGAGCTTGCGGACTTCGCTGTGGTCGGCGAGGGCTTGGCCTGCGACGGTTCCGAGACCGCAGAGGATGTTGACCACGCCGGGGGGGAAGCCGGCTTCAACAATCAATTGGCCTAGTTTTTGGCCGTAGAGAGGGGCGAGCTCGGGGGTTTTGATGATGAGGGTGTTGCCAGCTGCAAGAGCGGGAGCCAACTTCCATGAAGTGATCATGCTATTACAATTAGTGATGGATGGTAGGAGGGTGAGAAGGGATTTGACTTACAGAGGAGTGTTCCATGGAACAACAGCCGCACAAACACCAATTGGCTCTCTCTTGGTATACGCAAGACCACTCTCATAGTCAATACTCTGTCCATCAAGTTTATCCGCCCAGCCCGCAAAATATCTACACGTCTCGGCTGCTTGCGGGACACTCATCCCCATGGACATGTTATACAGCATCCCAGCATCAACAGCCTCAATGGATGCAAAGTCCTGAACATCTCGCTCAATAAGATCAGCGAGTTTATTCAACAGACGTCGTCGTTCCTGAGGTGGTGTAGTCTTCCACGTAGCTGATGCTTTACGTGAAGAAAGTACAGCGCGGTCCACGTCGGAGGCTTGGGCGGCGGAGATGGAGCCGATGGGGGATGCTGTAGTGGGATTTTCGATTGTGACTTTTTTGTTGTCTGCTGCGGGGGTGAAGGTGTTGTCGATGAAGAGACCGGTGGGGACTGTGACGAGTCAGTAAGTTAAATGCATGTAATGGTATATGGGTGTAACGTACGTGTGATCTTTCGACCACCAGAGCCAGTGATTGTAAGGTCCGCCATACTGAGAGTGTGTTCCGGGTATAAAATAGTAATAATATCCACTTATCAAGATCTTATCAGACAGCAAGAAATCGATAAGCAGTCAGGTAAGAAAAGAAGGGCGTAGTGAAACCGCATGCATATTACTTATGTACATTACGACGACATTCCACTCGGAATCTAGGATGTTATGTTCCGGAATTGCACTGACCATGTTACATGAGGGGTTATGCATAATCTAGGGTCTTTCCTCAGTCCTACAGTCTTACTCATGGCGATACACCGCTGTCAGATCATCTCCATATCTTACGTATATTTAATCCACTGACTTGCTTTAACTGTTTCAGTTGATGAAAGGATTATACGACGATGTAGTATCAGTGCCACTATTCAGCAGGAGCCGCAATGCAGATGGGTAATATGGAGAGTGACGAGTCTTCCGATTGGGCCGCGGTTATGGTGTCGGAACCGCAGTGGCGATTCCGATATCGCGGAGTTAGTGGACGAAATAAATGGCGCAGATGGGGAGAGATGCCCTGTAATTGATCAACGGTCAGACAATATCTCCGTAATCTCCAGCGGCCCGTGATCCGTGATACAGAAGAGGTTGGAGTGGTCTTGGCGAATCGGTAGTTGGTCGCCAAGATAGAAAGGCCGAGATCCGTTACCATGAATGCATGGAATAAGCAATGTGCAATTATCCCGAGGTGATATTTATTTGCCAAGGGCTCAAGAACAAGCCTCGGTACAAACAGGCGCGTAGTAAGCCCTAATGGGAATGGTGGTGTATCTTACGTGTGATCATCTCGCAATAGGCCCGCAAGGACCAACTTGTCATGACTCCAGGGTAACATGTCACAAACAATTTTACAAATGTTTGGTTTCAACACATCCACTACCGGGATCGTTTCACAGTAGAAGCAGAAGCCGGCAGTTGTCTCAAGAAATCTCATTCATGCTAAAATAATGCAAACACTGATGTACAATTTCGATGCCATGCCAAGTAATGTCAACCAATACCCTGCCTACAGCTTAGGTCCCTCCTCCTTACAGCACCCAGAAGTCAATCTCGACCCAATATCCTTATCAGAAGGAACATCAAGCGCCGGATTACCTGTAAAGAAATCTGAAGGCGAGATATGCAACTGCAGCATCTCAACAGGCATAACAGGCCAGTCCTCAACTCGAGGGTTATGCGTAAGGCCAAAGACACTCCAGCACACAATATCCTGATTCAACACGTCGTCGCATCGATCAGCTGCGTCGCTCACACCCCCGACTTCAGTCTTGCTGAGAAGAGTGTACCGTCCGCCGGCGAAGAACTCGTGGTCCTTGTACTTGGTCACCCAGAAATGATGCTTGGCGAATAGAGCGCGCTTGGCTTGTGTGCTGTTGGGGTCGGCGAGGAGGAGTTGTGTTGCTGGCGGTGTGATCTTGTAACCAACTGGCTTACCCGATACACGGTTCAGTTTGTTCAAGTTCTGAACCTTGAAAACCCTGTTGTTCATCGGAGCTGCGTCTATGCCTTGAGATGTAGTAATGGGCGTCTGACGAACTTCATACATGTTTCCATTAGGATTCGTCCGCTTATCCATTCTCAAAGGAAGACTCTCCTCCTGCACAACGGTGTTTTCTGAACCATCGATAGACGGATCAATACGAACGCAGAAAACATGCTGGTGGTTTTGAGCGAGGGCTCCGGGGCTGACGACGTTACCCCAGGGGGCGGTCTTGCCGGGGTCGATGTTGACGACGGAGACGATGCCGGTGGCGCGGGCTTCGACGACGATGCCAGCTGCTTGGTCGAACTTGTAGTTGAAGACGTACTCGTAATTGGCGAGGGTGATGATGAACTGGATGACGAGCTCGCGGCGGCGGGTCACCACTGCGCGGCCGGTTCGCCAGTCGGTGTGTTTCCAGTTGATGCCGTTGTCTTGCTCGTGGAGACAGATGGCGTTCTTGGTTTCTTGGGCGGTGCCGTCTGCGTCTGTGAGGACACCGTCGAAGTACTGGGGTTGTTAGCTGAGAAGAGGGTGAGTTTGGGGTGAGGCGTACCTTGATGACACCGAGACAGTCGCAGCCGAGAGTAAGGTTGTTGACGCAGTGGCCAAGACCTCCGTCACCAAAGTCAAAGGCTTGCTTGCGGTGGTATGGTGGACGAGGATCAGCATAAGGGACGGTCTATACATGTAAGTATGTATCTCGTGAGTGTTTCTCAGTAAACTTACCATATCGCTGATACTCAATCTGTACATAACAGGACGTCCGTCATAACGGATATCGTGAACAACAGCACCCTCACGAGGATTAAACGTAACCCTCATTCTCCACTTCTGCCACTGGATAAGATTTCCCTCTGTAATCGAGAAACTAGGTCCCTGAGGCTGCACAACCATCAAAGGCTTCAAATCCTTCCTCGTCCCATTGGGGAGAAGCTCAGGAACGTACTCTGCGCTCTGGCAGTGATCAATACACCCAGCAGCATAGGTCTTGTCAGTCAAACTATCACCCTTGCCACCTGTAGCGGGCTCATCAATGCGAATGATCTCCTTGGTAGCTGCGTCCATGACGGGGATCAAGGGCATGGGGTAAGCGTAAAAGTTGGAGTCTTGGCCTTTGCGAGCATCGCGCGCGAAGACGAGAGCTTGGAAGAAGCGAGTGTTTCCATCTTCCAAGTCTGGTGCACCATATGGCCAGGGCTCAATAACTGTCTCAAAACCCTCGGGAAGCTTGATTGCCTTGAGTTTATCCTGGAACATCTTTGATCTCTTGCAAGCATCAACCACAATATCAAACTCAGCACTAAACAATCAGCATCTCATCAATCCCATGAGTGAGGGGAAACTTACGTAGTCAGACTGGCTTGGTGCTCTTCACTGATAATCTCCTGCGCCACGATACTCCGCTTCGTAACATCAACCACAGACTCATAGTACTGCGACTTCTGATCTCCACCAATGACATCGTAAAACACCTGCGCGCAGCGATCAGGTCTTGGCGAAGAAGTAGTCAAAGCGCCTGAATGCTCAAGCTCCAGAAACTTGAGGACTTCTTCCTTGGGGGGCTCGAACAGATACGATTGTCTGAAGAACAGCAGCGCACCGGGGTGAGAGGCCTTGACGATGTCGCGTGCAAGGTTGGTCTCCCGTATGGTGAGGGCAGAAAGAGGATGTGGTGCAGCCATGTTGACAAAAAGACTCAAGACAATGGATACAATAGAATGGGGTTTGTTTGTTCAATCAGAGTCAGCTCAAAGTGATGTTTCGCAGCTGTCAAATAGTCCCCCCGGAAGGTGTCGTTCCGAGCGTTACACTCGGAACGCCTCTCGGAACGCGGAAGTGCAATCTTTCTTATCTCCCCCCCTCCACTATCAACATCCCTAGTCAAGGATAACACACTCGTAAGAAAAACTAAGTTAGATTTCCCCGCGTTCTTGATACGGCCCCTGTTTAGCGTGTGTTTTGATCAAGATGTGATATGCCAGCGGGTAAGAACAGGGGGTACGTAGATATCTCTTTTCCCTTATCAACGTAGTTTAATAGACAGAGATTTCCGTGCTTTCCAGGAGCTCCGTAGACAGAAATTGCATTATAAAACGTTATTATTTGATCATTTGAAGATGGGCGATTTACAAGACTTGGACAAATATCCTGTGGCTGTTGATAAAGACGCCATGAGCCTTGAGGGTGATACCGGAGTTTCAAGCGATGATGCCCTGCGTCTTGCGCAGTTGGGTCATACGCAGGAACTTCGAAGGCAGTATTCTCTCTTTTCTCTCTGTGCTCTATGCGTTTGTCTTATGGCGACATGGGAAGCTTTGTCCTCCGTCGTCGCTACAGCTCTCATCACCGGCGGAGCACCATGTCTCTTCTACAACTAGTCCGTCTCCCTCCCCCCCAAAACAAACACCACTAACATGAATAGTCTATTATCAGCAGTATGCTCAATCTGCATCGCTAGTTCTCTTGGCGAAATCGCTTCTATATATCCTACTGCTGGAGGTCAGTTTAACCCCCCCTGGACAACGATCCTTTTAACTCGAGGCTAATGTTAGCAATGGTACTCCAGGTCAATACCATTGGGTAGCAGCCCTTACGCCCGCTTCGATTCGATCGCACGCTTCTTGGGTCACAGGCTGGGTTAGCATTGGCGGGCAGGTTGTTCTTACATCATCTGCTGCGTTTGCTGCTGGTCTACAGATGCAGGCTCTTATAATTGTTAACAATGAGACGTATGTTCCTGAGCGGTGGCAGGGCATGTTGTTTTACTGGCTGGTTCTTGTTTATGCTCTTGCTCTTAATATTTGGGGGGATAGACTTCTTCCGTATATCAATACGGTGTCTGGTAAGTACTCTTGCAGGCTGGAGTTGTTTCGGAACTGACGCTTCTAGGCGTGATTCATGTCATCGGTTTTGTGACAATTGTTGTTGTTCTTGGTGTTATGGCACCCAAAAACACGGCTTCTTTTGTCTTTAGAGAGGTCACCAACTCTAGTGGCTGGGCCAACGATGGTGTATCTTGGCTAGTTGGCCTCTTGAGTGCTGTGTATCCTTTCCTCGGGTAAGTGCTCCTCTCCCACTTATCTCTCCATTATCTAACCACCACAGATACGACGCCGCATGCCACTTGGCAGAAGAAATGCCCCACGCCAGCCGTAACGTCCCCCTCGCTATGGTCGGCAGTGTAACCGTCAACGGTCTCATGGGTCTCGTCTACGTAATCATCTTCCTCTTCTCAACAGGACCCCTCGAGAAACTTCTCCAAACACCCACTGGTTTCCCCTTCATGCAGATCTTCCTTGACGCTACAAAGAGCCGTGCTGGTTGCACTGTTCTCTCCGTCATCATCACCTGTACTGCTGTCGCAGCGACTGTCGCTGGAGTTACTTCTACTTCGCGAACTTTGTGGGCTTTTGCTAGAGATAAGTCAACGCCGTTTGATAAGCAACTGAGTCAAGTCGATAAACGTCTTCAGATTCCTGTTTACGCTGTCGTTGTCGTCACTGTTCTTCAGATGCTTCTTGGTCTCATCTACCTCGGCAACACCACTGCTTTCAATGCTATCTTGTCAATGTCAATCATTGGCATGTATGTCAGCTATGCGTTTCCCATCATTGCAATGCTGTTCGCCAGGAAGAGTCTTCAAACGTCGAATGGCTTCGGTCCCTTCAAGCTTGGACGTATTGCTGGCCCAGCTGCGAATGTCATCAGCTTGATATGGATCACTATCGTTGTCATCTTCAGCACTTTTCCGTCGTCTATGCCAGTCACACCTCAGAACATGAACTACTCTATCGTTGTCATGGCTGGATGGCTCTTTGCTGGTATTGGATACTATGTCTTCCGTGGAAAGAACAAATTCGAGGTTCCGGTTGTTGACCTTGATGTTGTCGAGGGACTTCGTGACGGAGTTCGTGACAAATAAATTGGATAGTGATAGTCAAAAAGTCGGTGATGGATATTACTTGGAATTGAGCGTTATAACAGGAAACCCAGATTGTTTGGACACTGGATATTGGGCATAGGATTAGACGGAACATGGGACATGACTGAAATATGTACGAGACACTTACGCGATGAGCACGCTCATTAATACACTCCTGATACAATGATATTGTCACAGTCTGCTCCCCGACAAGTTCCATTAAACCAGTGACACCTAGAACGCCCCATTGAACCGACTCAGATCATCACCCTGCGCAACACCACCATTCTGATCAGGCAACGCAGCAGCCCCCTGATCAAGCCCATTAACCTGACTCACCGGCCTCAACATATGATCCTGCTCAAACGCACTAAATAAATTCAACAAATCCGTCTCCAGCCCAAACATATCCGCCATATTATCATCCATAAAATTACTCCCCACGCCACTTCTAGGCCAATTCGTCGGTACAACAGTCTGCTGCTGTCGAACCTCGGGCGTCTCCTGTTGCAGAATCTCCGCAAGTGCCGTGTTACCAGTTGGTGTGATTGGTGACTCTAGCGATAAAGCCCGATGAATCGTTCCTTTTAGCGAGCGCCAGAGTCGTCGACCTAGTTGGCCGTGCTGAGATATGTTTTTGAGAAGGCGTACGGCATCTTGGAAACTTTGTCTGCACCGATCGGCGAAGACGTCGGGGCCGTGACATACTGCTAGGAGAATTGTTGCCAAAGCGCCTGTGAGGAAATAATTAAATGTTGCTTTTTGGCGTGCGTATATATCGCTTGTTTCGTTCAGGTTTACTAAAACTTGGATTGTGTCTTGTGCAAGGCTGACAACGAGTTGAGCGCCTTGCATGTCCGAGCGCAAGTTCTCAGCGCTCATAACGTGATGTCGCAGAACCAGGTTTCGAATGTAGTTTCCTCTTAGATAGAGGAGCGTTCTTAAGCGCTGTAGAACTCGAGGTTGATGACGTGGAGCTTGTGACAGTCGAGGGTACACGAGCTGTAAATCATCGGGTATGGAGTGAATCCATTTCTGAGTTAGAAAATCGAAGAAGTCGACTTTATCTTTTGGAACCATGAATGGTGATGAGTCAAGTGGTAGATCCTCCCAGACTTTAGAGCATAATTTGGCGTAGGAGACCATACATCGAAGATACGGATGTTCCTCACCCTATCAACTGTGAGTATACGTATGTCCCTCGGGATATGAGGGGAACCTACTGGCTCTGGACATTGGGGATCTATATCCCGATCCGAAATGCCGAATGATAGACTAGTGCCATAACTCCACCTTCGGTCCAGGATGTATACACACCAGAAACAACGAATCGCCAAATCTCGTTCTGAAGGGTTCTTGAAGTTCTCAAAGAGTGAGGTTCGGCGGTGGAGGCCGATTTCAAGGGCTTCGCGACCGGCGTTGCCGATGGCTCTCCAGGCGAGGAGGTCTTCTCCGCAATGAAACCAGTAGATGCTCTGTAAACGTCAGTAATAATAAAGAAACAGTAGGGAATAGACTTACCAGCATTATCATGAGTTGAAGTTCTTGAAGATCGATAAACGCCTCGCCTGATACCCTGCAAATTACAGGCTCAACATCATCAATCAACCTCTTGCTGATGTTATTCAGCCCCTGTGCCTCTATCGCAACAGACGTAGCAACCGCCAACTTGATAGCCTGAACATCCTTAAGCGTATTCTCCATTGGCGTCTGAAACACCGAAACTGCCTTGCCCGATAACTCATTAACATCAATGAACGGATAAACACTCTGGATCTCCTCATTATAAACACCCAACAACCTCTGAACCTCCCCAATCCCCAAACTCGGCAGAATCTCGACATCTTCAATTCCCGGAGATAGATGCTCACTCTCAACGACCGGTTCAGTCTCACTAGGTGATTCAGCCGGCGTGCTTGTACCAGTAGCATTTGGTTCGATACCCATTCCTGTGAGGGAGTTTTCTGCGATCTGGAAGCTGTACGCTGAGCGCGTTGGACCGACGAATTGAGGCTCCCGCGGCTCGGTCCTCACGTTGCGGATGTCTTTGCGGTAGGTGGAGGGGTGGCCTTGGGGAGTGGATTTTGTGGAGGAGAGGGTTATTTGGGGGAGACGTTGGGATACGTCTTGGAGGGCTGATGTTAGGGCGTTGACTTGGTTTTGGAGGGCGATTACTTGTTGGCTTAGAGATGTGACGTCTGTCCTATAGAATGTGTTAGTATCATGTATGCGAGATGGATGAGAAACTCACTGAGGTTCTTGAGTTGAGCGTCTTCGCGATGGCTCACTATCTTCTTTCGCTGGCTGAGCGGTTGGAGCAAAGATGCATTCAACTTTATTCACATCACATCTCTTACAAATCTCATCACCCTCCTCCCTCACACACTTGAGCTTCTTCTTCTTACACTCATTGCTAACAGCGTCAGTATATCTCAAGCCCTCAGGGATGGTGGTCGCGTACCAAGCTACAGGCGCGTATTTGGCGCGTTTACTCCGCTGATGAGATGACGTGGCCGACTCTGCAATTGAGCCTATTCTCTTGCGACCAGGATCCATCAGTCATTCCTCGATATGTCGCGTGTTGTTAATCGAGGCTCATGAAATACGGGGTGGAATTATGTGTTGTAGTGTTCAAGGTCACTAAAGAAAAGGGCGGGGCTGCCTGTAATTATTTCTATCCGGGGGTCGCTTATCCAGATATTCCGCTAGACCAAACCTGACAAGGCCTAGACCTTGCTGATGTCCTTATCAATTCTTTAGCACTTCTTATCGTACAGCAATAAAGTTTTGACCTTTCTCCAAGTGGTTATTACTTCCACTCACTGATTGCGTTTCTAGCGTCTTGTTTCCCATAACTTATCGATACTTCATCCGTCCTTCTAATCCCACTACTATCGTTCTGAGTCTTTGTATCGCGAAGTATACTCTCGTCGCTGGCATTCGCATTATATGCAATGACTGTTCTGTTTGAAGGACCGCTGCCGCCAATTGTTTCTGTACCGGGCATTGAACCGTTGCCGTATTTTCGACCGCTGTGATTGCCGTACATGGGGAGTTTGTACGAACTGGCCGCGCCGGAGCTGTCGCCTTGGCTGCCGTATCTGAAGCGCACGTAGAGAGGGCGGAGGACGGGGATGGAGGAGCACATGATTGTCACGGTGCTTTCCGTTGCGGACCATATGAGCATGTCCACTGTGTCGTCTGCAAAAGTTAGTAAATCGATGACTGGTGGTGAATGAAGGGGCATACAGATGTATTCACTGGCGTTCAACCCGTTGAGAGCGACGGTGCGGACAATGCCGCAGATACCAGCACTAATAATGTCAGCATGATAGAAAGCAGTCGTCGATGGATGGCTTACAAGATACCAAGACTGAGACCGCATGCGACAGTGATCTTCTCTTTGCGCTTCATGTTAAGCTCCCAGATGACGAACCACGGAAGAATCGCGAAACAAAAGTCCGCAACGACAAACCAAGCTATACACATTAGCGACACTCAAAACCGCCAAGCCGCCAGAAACTCACATCCAACAGTCAACCCGACCTTGGAAAAGTCAATCCAACACGTCCCCGGAACCCGTCGATCCCAAGTCCTCTGCACAGGGTCACACTGTACAACGACAACAATACTCGAAAACAGCGTGATAAACACCGTTCCTGCCAGAAAAGCCCAGATGAAAGCTTTCTGGAATTTGTTCCGTACGATGCGAAGTAAAAAGATACCGACAGCGCATTTTCCAAGACCGATTACCATTAATCCGGCTACTTGGCTGTAGATTTCTAGCTCCACGGCTCGGAAGTATGCATCGGGATTGCCAACGTCTGCGAATTTGCGACCGAGACCGTATTTTGTTCCGGCTGTGACGAAGGCGGAGTAGATGATCTGGAAGACCTAAAGATTGTGAGGATGAGTTGTTGGAGAGGGAGTGAAGGTCATACCAATGCGATGATGACGAGATAATCATCTGCTCCGACAGAGTGCAGGATTTGAGATCTCGTGTATAATCTCAGCCCAACAAAGACTACAAAAATAACGACTTGAACCCATAGCACTGCATTGAGCATAGGCCCCAGGCCTCCATAGTAACTCGTCATGATTGCAAAGACCCAGCGTTAATAACAAAGAGAAATAGAAGCTGAAGTGGCTCGCCTTGTTCGGCGGAACTCACGACCTTATCGACTCGAAGCGAGGCAACATCCTCTTCTGATCACACGTTTCTCCAGTGGTCTAACTAGTGTGTTGGTTGACTGGGAAAAAGAAAGGAGTGAAGGATCACTTCCTAGCGCGTTTCAATGCATGGTTAAGGGGAATTGTTGGCTAACCTCTGCTTCCACAAGATCTACAAGACAACCCTTGTTGACGATATGATATGTTTGGCACGAATGACGCAAGCTTGGAGATGGACCAATAGTCAACGTTGCTGTAACATGTTGTGTCAGTTACGGCTTAAGTTTTCTGGAGGCGAGGACAAGCATGGCGTGACTGTTGGTTGATGCGGGCTTTGTTATCTCTTTTCTCCTGGTATATCATACATGATAGACCTCTAGTTATTCTTGGACCTTTCACAATGAGAGTCGTGGAGTCTGGATCCTCGCAGAACCCGAACACCTGGGCCGTTGCAGGAACTTGACTTGGCCGCATTATGCAACAAGGTAAAAGTCTCTTGCAATGGATTCTGCAGTCAATTAATTCTCCCCGGATGCCGCCATCCGCAGGATTTTGCCGAGACAATCAACAGCCCCCACATACTTTCCAGAGCTCCGGTGATGCTCTCTTTGCTTTTTCTCAGGGTCACTCCCACCCGGACGTTTTACTCCCCCATGCCATGATTCGTCGAACTTGAATGTATGTCATGATGGGGTCGCCTGAGAAAACCTCACCAGAAATAGGGAAGCCGTCAGAGTAACATCGCCTTTTCGACAACATTGATCATGCCAGTGTTGCAGTAACTTTATCCACCAAGACTTTGATTAGCGGTTCCGATGTAAGGACACAATTGAATGGATTATCAGAGTTTCTTTTGAGACAACTTGAAGGATTCAGGCGAGACTACGGTAGATCCACTTATAGAACCACGGATACGCTGATCGCGGCTCAACGTTGCATTTATGAACCGCGTCATTTCGCCGGGCCGTTACGGGTCAACCGCCATCAGGTCAACGGTTCAAATGCATTGATCAACGGTTTTTAGGCGTGCTTGCTACAGGTAAGCATGAGATTACCGGATCTTGCATCCTTTGAGTCAGATCTTATATCACCCATTCTCATTAAGGCAACAGCTCTGTTCTATGGCACCTCCGAATGACTTGAGCCTCAAGAACTCGCATTGTTTAGCAGTGGAGCTATAACGCGAAGAATTGCCCGAAGTATCCCGCGTTCCCCGTGGAATTCAGATCCTAGCTAAGCGACCTTGTCCTGTGGGGACTTAACTGACAAGTGGGCAAACGATTCATTTTCTGTATAAGTGACATATCACCATGGGCTGTTCATCCTCATGTTGTTACGCGGGTATATAGACGATACTAACGCATATGATGAAGCATGCATTTCGTTGTCAAGGACAGAGGCGATGTTGCACTCATTGGCTAATAAGTAATAGCAATAACACATATAACTCTTTTTACGCCATTTCTTAGCCGGTATTCGTAGGATCTATTAGATAGAAACTCTCCTCACATCCATCACACCAACTCTTCATCCTGGTCAGGGGCAGCAGGGTTGGCCCGCATCAATGTGCCTCAACTGAATCACTAGTCTAAGTGAAGACATCTCACAGTCAACTTATTTATACAAGCGAGAGTTGTCTCAAACCATCTATCACAATCCCCAAAACATACTCACACTCTTGTACTTGACACCTCACAATGGGCTCAGTTGATTCTTCAACAAACGATCTCATCGCCATCCTTGATGATGTAAAGCCCAGTCAATTCGGCGGCGATGAAGTCGAGCGTCTTCGCGTCCGTGCAGCTGCCCGTCGTCTTTTATCCAGAGTTGAAACTCCATATGAACGAGCGTGGGGTTTTTGCTTTGAACATCCTGCTGTTTTCGCGGCGCTGCAGACTGCGATTGATTTGGGAATCTGGACGGCTTGGACCAAAGAGGGTGGTGGGAAGAAGACGATTGATGAGTTGGTCAAGTTGACAGGGAGGGATGTTGAACCTAACTTGCTGCGTGAGTTATTATATTTTTGTGATGTTGGTCGAAGCTTACGTGTGTTCAGGACGTCTGTTCCGTCTCTTGGCTGCGTTTTATGTAGTTGAGGAGACTGGCGTAGATACTTTCAAGCCTACGCCCTTCTCTTACGCTATAGGTGACGAAAGTACCAAGGTCCGAGCCTCCCTCCAAGCAGCGTAAGTCTCCCAATCACAAAGCCGGCTCTTCGACTAAACAACCTAGAACCTACCAATACATCTCAGCTGCCCAAAACCTCCCCAAATACCTCGCCAAAATAGGCTACAAAGTCCCCACAGCAGCCGAAGACAACAACTACGCAGGCAGCGACCCCGACGGTCTCAACTTCTTCGGTCGTCTTCAGAAGAGTCCAGAGTACTATGAAGCTTTCACAGGCCACATGGAGGCCTGGACCTCTTGGAAGACACCCTGGACTAAGATTTATGATCCTAGCAAGCTAATTGAGGGTGCTGACCTGAGTAAGCCGCTTGTTGTGGATGTTGGTGGGAACACTGGTATTGATATCTCGCATGTTCTTAGGGCGAGTCCGGATTTACCCAAGGGGGCTTTGGTGTTGCAGGACTTGCCAGAGATTATTCAGCGGGCTGATGTTGATGAGAAGATCACGGCTATGGCGCATGATTTCTTCAAGCCTCAGCCTGTGAAGGGTAAGTCTCTCCTTTCAACTAGATGGGGATCAAGTACTGACTCAAGTCTAGGAAGCCGGGCTTACTTTATGCACGCCGTTCTTCACGACTGGCCCGATGCCCAAGCAACTCAGCTCCTTCAAAATACCAAGGATGCTATGACAAAGGGTTACTCTAAGCTCTTCGTCTATGATATCGTGTTGCCACCAACCGGAGCTAGTATTAGTCAGACTACCATGGACGTTCAGATGATGTCTCTTCTTTCCGCGTCCGAGCGAACGAAGAGTCAGTGGGAGGAATTGCTGACGGAGACTGGGTTCAAGATTGTTAACTTTTGGCCTGATCCTCAGCAGTATGAGATGTTGATTGAGGCAGAGATTGTATGAGTTAGGGATGAAAGAATGTCTATCAAGCACGACATGTATCCCTGACAGTGAGCTATCAGCTGAGCACCACTTTGGTCAGCAGATCGAGGCCCTTTGCTACGAGGTATAGACTCTCAAGGCCAAGTCTAATCCTCCTCCCCAGATAGCGCAATAATACTAAACTCGGCGCTGAATAAACCGCCGCACCCCAATCTCCAAGACCTTGCTGTCTAGCATATCCTCTCCCTCGCCCACGGGTCCGTAGCACATCATGCCACCAAAGCTTCCGTCCAGCCCCCAGAGATTCCCGTCCATGCCCTTCACGAAGGCCATGAAGTGATACCCGGTAGGATCCAGGGCGTTGGGCGCCGCCGTGTCGCCCCTCGCTGCCGCCTTGCTGTGCGCTTCCTCTAGCACAGCCGAGTTATACAGCAGGTCCGCGCGCTGGGAGGGCAAGGGCAGCACGAGGGCTTTGTCGAGGAGCCCTGCTAGTGGCGACGAGGGCATAAGGCGCTTGTGCAAAGAGCCGTTGAGCAGGGCATGGACGAGAGCGACCATGCCGCAGGCGTTGCCGATGGTCTGGGGGAACCAGAGTACCGGCTGGGGCGCGCCGTCTGTAGGGTAGAGGTCATCGAAGCCCTCCATCGAGTAGGTCTTCCACTGAGGAGGAGCTGGTCTTCTCGTGCCGGCGACTATGTCTTCTGCCTCGACGGGTGGTAGGCATTAGGGGGCGTGATAAAGATAAGGGCGTGGGCTGGGCGTGGCACCATGGCGAGGAGGTCCGGTTCGTCGAGAGAGTAGACATCATAGAACGCCAGCTTGGATTCCATGCCTAGGTTGTGGGCCAGATTGGTGAAGACCTGGGGGTTGTTCTCAAGCGGGGCGAGGAACTTCCTGCCCTCGGCATTGTGATAGACCGCCATCTTGACTCCAGTAGGTGCCGCTAACAGGAGGAGAGTATAGGCAGCGACAGATGAGCTGAACAGGATGGCTATGCCTCAAATTGGGTCTCATTAATCAACGCTTAAAGTGAAGGCCAGGTGTTGTTTTGTTTACGGGAGTTGGGGAAGGCAGGCATCTAGGAGCTGACGTAAGGCGGATAGTCTGAATCTTGTCGGCTTGTGTGCTACCTGCATATTCAGTCGGCAATCTGACATTACAGAGGAATTTTGGTAGTTTTATTATTTATCAATCGGGAGCAGAGTGATAAGAATTAGGGGTTATGTGATAGTGGCAACTAGACGTTCCTGCATCGTATTTAGTCCCTCAATCCTCACTGCTGCATCTTTCGGACCGAGACTGAGTTCCCGACAATCGTGAAAATGGAGACCTATCTTAGCGACAAGGTGCGGGCGCAAGTCATTTCATACATCTATTGCTAATACCTTTGAATATTAAGCCTATTATATCTGGGTGTAGTGCCAATAGTGTGCGCCGAACACGAGCTCATCAGCCAAGGTCGATAAGCTAGTGAAACTACTACGCTCGGCGGGTAGATTCCGTGGAAGAGGCCAGATGGGATGCTGTCGGCGGTGGCCCGAGACACCCGCTAGCCGTCCGATGCATGGTACTGTACTGTCTGCGGTGGGAGGGCTACAGCGATATCTGACCGTGTAACGCTACTTGAACTTAAAAGCTGGCAATGAGCCTGCCAGAGAAGCAAAATGCGACTACGCTTTGACATCATCTTTTAGTTCACCGAAGTAGTCTTTCCCCGCTCGACACGTCCCAAGATATCCATCACAATGGCTGAGTCCCACCTGAATCTCATCATTGAGGTCGCCAAAGAGACCAATTCCAACAGTCCCGCAGCAGACATCTGGCGCACTCTCGATACGGCCGTCACCACCATCTTTCCCAACCAGCTCTTCACCATCTCTGTCTACGACCAGGCCACTGGTACCACGTGTCGTCTTTTCACCACGCGCAACGACGTCCAGCCTCTCGGCGCACGCAAGAAGGTGACTCAGAGTACGTGGTCGAAGCAGGTTCTTCAAGACGGCAAGCAGTTCTATGGTCAGTCAATCGAGGATATCAAGAAATCCTTCTCTGAGTGGGAACTCCTTTCTGCCATTGGCTGTGAGAGCGTATTGAACACGCCTGTTCGGAACAATGCGACTGGTGCCATCGTGGGAACCCTGAACATTCTGGGCGAGGCACATGCGTTTGATGAGTCTCCGGTGAAGCTGGCTGTTGTGCTAGGTCAACTGGTCTCAGGAGCTATCGAGGCTTGCAGGGAGGAAATCCTATCGATGCCTTTTGAAGGGAAGATGGAAACTGTCTAGGCTCATTAAGTGACCTTAAATGTTGCATGCATGGGTAGAACAGTATACCGATGGCTTATGAAATAGTGTTGGATGAAGCAAGTCGTCTCTAATTACTTGAAGTCTCGACTTCTGCGATGCGAGTGTAGCGGGTCGACTAGATAGTTATTTTACATGTTATTAAAGGCGTTCCATAATAGCTTTCCATCACAGACGGTGTTATATGTATCCCATTAGATCCCCCTACAGCCAATTCATTAGGGCAGTTAACTTTCCGCGACAAGAGTGACCATTGGCAAGACTTTTCAAGCTTCGTTGGATCTAATGCCATCTCCATTAGTTATTTTGAGTTGATAGACCTGACAGCTGATGCTTGCATCGCGCACCGTACCTCGCCATCTCCATTAATGTGAAAATCTTCTTGGTCGCTCGATAAAGGTACTTTGTCGTCTATAAACTGACTATAGTCGTTACTTTAAGAACGAGTCCACAAAATTGTAAGTGTTTTAGTCGAAAGTTTGATACGAAATTAACAATTTTCTAAGCACTTGGAATAAACAAAACTCGCCCGATGAAGTTCAGAGTTGATCAGACGATGGGCAAGCAGATGGATATGTAGCTGATGCAAACCAAGGCCAGCCACTTACACCATTGGCTTTACGTGACACATGCGCTGTTTGCACAAGCAGTGCGTCTCATGGTCGGTAGGTGAGTCATTTATTGCAAATAATGATATTTATTACAAGTCGAGCAAAACAAATTAAACAACGGCTTTGGGTTTCAGAAAGAATACAACAGGAGAAAAAAGCCGACAATTCTCCACCTCAACTATTCATTATAGCAACACTTCCTGGCTCGAGAAATGCCTAATATACATATCAGAATGATGGTTTCTCCTTGTCCGTCAGATCACTGAAAGCCTCTGAGGGCTCAACTTGGTGATCAATCTCAGTATGTCTGGATTCTCGATCCCTCTTGCGGTTCTCCTGACGACAAAGAACACCGTACATAGAGATAGCGGCGATAGCCACGGCGACACACATGAGAAGTCCGGTGAATACAGCAGCGTAATTCGGGGCGTCCTTTGATCGGAAAGCTTGAGAGCCTAGAGAGTAAGGACATTAGCTCAGGCCAGCAGAGTAACCTTGACACAAACAACATACCTAGGATATTTCCGAGCGAGTATGCGATAAACCAGAGCGCGTTCATAGTGACCTTTTTGGTATGGCCAGAAGTGTTCGCCATGGGTAGAGAGGTCGACAAGACATAGGGCGTGAAATACGTCCAGAAGCATAGATAGGATGCCAACAGACCACGCTGATTATCTCGAGGGAGTTGCCAGAGGATTACGGCACAGACCAGGGGAGCTAGGTTAGCGCAGGCTATGATGATGCAACGATATCCCTTGAGCTTAGCAGAGGGAATAGACAACAGAATCTGGAAAGTGGTTCCGATAATGCCGGTTGGAAGGTTAATGAGGATTGACTGTAAGGTGTTGAATCCAAAGCCAGACACGATAAGGCCGGAGAAACTGGAAATACCACCTTTTTGATCATCAGTGGATCTCAGGAGGAAAAGGGAGTTGATTCTGTATTCTTACCGTTGGGAACATTCTGAGCGGCTGCAAAGACGACCAGAAGCCAGGTCTTGGGATCACACAGGAGCTCCTTAACCTGGTACCACTTGAACTTGACATCCTCAAGACCTGTATTATTGTCCTCGACTCTCTGGATAGCGACCCATTTCTCACGGTCGCTGAGTTGCCAGCTGTTGACTGGGGAGTCAGGAAGGAAGACCTAAAGAAGATAAGCCTAAATAACAGTAAAGCCACCGATAACTAGGAAAAAGAGTTACTACCTAGCTATATTAGTATTTGTTAAACTAATAGTATAGCTAATAATACCTATAAAGGCTATTAAAATTATATTAAATTAGATACTTATCCTTATAGACTGCTTAGGTCTGGTCTATTATATAAATATAAGGATACTATAAGTAAGATATTTAATTACTTTAAGACTACCTACTTATTATAAGTTAATAACTAGGTTAAAGAAAGGATTAAATAATGAAAGGCTTACTTAGGAAATAGATAATAAATAACCTAGCTATATTATAAATTATAATAATATATATAACTAAAATACCCTAGCTAAAAACTATTATAGTAAGGAGCTTTTTAGCAAGGAATTATTAAATAAAAATAGTAATAGGCTATTTAAATATAAGATAATTAATAAAAAAGAGATTATTAATAAGTAAGTATTAATTCTTAGAAATATTTATATCTTATAAAATACCTAAGATTATTATATTATTAATAATATTCTTATTAATAGCTGCCAAGATAGTTAATATTGCCATAAGTAGTAGGACAGTAAGACCGATCTTCTAGAGGATATGCTGTGATTTATGGATATAAATTGGCAGGTTCTTGATCTCTGGGTCTAGAGAGTTGACGAAGGCGGTGACGACGTCGATATCGTGTCCTGCCGACAAGACGATATCTTGTACATCTCATCGGCCGTCCGAGCCATTAAGCGATGGATTGGATAGACGGCCGGTCTTTTCTGCAAGGTCACCCATGCTGGCGACTTGAAGAAAGTGATTTGATGGATGAAAAGATGAAAACGGGACAATGATGGAAAAGATTGGAGGTTTCAACCGATAGGTGGTCAAAATAATTCTGGAAATTCCGTACAATGACTGAGAAAACGGAGCCGTTTATACCATGTGTAACGTTCCCAGTATCCTGGAAACAGGGGGTTTTCTTCTCCACGCGACTATGACCTACAGGCTTGTACTCATTTGGCAAAACTCAGCAGGCTGACCAAATTGTCTATCTCTACACTCAAACCTCATCACTCATCTCCACTCCTCCACACCCAAGATCTGGGGGTTAGTGCATGGGACCAAATGAAGGGAGATAGATAGTGTGGGGGGGTCTGGCATGCAATGTCCCCCGCAAAATAAATTTGGATGTCCGTGGCCTATCCGGATTGCGCGGTCAATTATCCGACGTTCTATATGATAAGTGGCAGTAAGCATAGTTCTACTCCAAGAGGGCCTGGCTGGTCGGACTCTAACCGACAGCTACGAGTTAGTGCCTCGACCAGAATCAGTACTAGAGATGCACACACTCGGCTCAAGCCCGATATCACGCTTTCGCTAAGGATAAGAATCCTGGTCCAGTGTCCCCTCCGACAGTCAACGATGGAGGTTGGTTCCTCTCATTCATGAAGGCAAATGCACAGGCAAGACAAAGAGCCGGGGAATGAACATGTTGATGACCTAAAATTGTCTGGGCCAATGGAAGACTTTCTTCTACTAATTCGAGATGAATGACTCTTTCTCCTTCTTCTATTATGCGCTATTAAAAGTCTGCGCCGTCATCATGGACAAGGCGGATACTGAACAACATGACGGCGGTGCTTGAACAGCTGAAGGATCAAGTTTGTTGTTTCAACAGGGGGATACGAAGTCTTGTGACTTGTGAACCAACTCACAATCCCGGCAGAAAACAATGATCAAGAACCAGACAAAAAGAGGGGGATGATTGTTGGTGTTATTCATGTACCTAGTATCTACCGGCTACTCCAAACGTAATTGCCTTCTTGAATCGTCTCCAGACCTCCTTTCTCAAAGCACAGTACTCGACCTTTGTTCGCGAAACGGCGTCCCTGTTCTCCACCGCCCGACGGAACAAGTATGAGATACAGTCACCCAGCGTTCCCCAACTCAGGCACTTGTAGGCCGCGGGGGACGCGGGGACGTTTGTATTGGGGTCCGCTGTGAGCTGGAGCAAGGTGCAGCTGACCTCATCAGCCATGCCGAGAAGCTGTCCATACTGGACCTTGGTCAGGGGCAATCCCGCCTTGGCGCGTTGCCGCTGCACCTGGTAGGCGTGGAGCGCACTCTGTTTGTTGTGCGTGGCGAGGAACAGGTCCACCTTGGGAAAGCCGCCAGTAGTGTAGGGTCCGAGATCCTTGTATTGACGCTGCAGCAAACCCTCTGCGATGCTGTTGTACGAGTCATCGGTCTGCTGCTTTGTGTCGTGGATGAGCCCCCGGGGCTCCGAGTTCATGTAAGCGCCTCTTACTAGCTTGACACCGATGGTGAAGTCCTCATCCTTGGCAGAGTGAAGATGGCCAAGAAGTGTGGATGGTGTCGACTTCAGGTAGGCTTGGTATGTGTTGTAAACGATTGCTTGCTCTCGGTTGTATCTACGCATGAGGCTGAGCGCAATGTCGTCGATCGCAGGCTGCACGAATTGCTGTTCGGCGTCGATAAGGATGCCTGCCTTTCGCTCTATAGCCTTTTCACAGACGGCATTGAGAGCACCCTGCATTTGTTTCGGAAGAGGGGTCTCGTCCTTTAATGCTTGCATAATTCCGACTCCAGCTCCAGTGAACCTAGACATTGTTAGTGTCGATGTGGAAAAAGATGTCAGAGGTAAACATACTTGAGTGCAAGAAAGTCACGTTCCTCGAGCATGGAAGCGGTCTCCAGCACGCCCTGTCGCCATGCTTCAATTCCTTCATCGAAAGCTGGCTCTTGCGCAGGAATGCCTTCTTCTTTGACTTCCTTGACTCCGACACCAACTTCCTGCTCTCCGGAAGCTTCAATGACGACTTCCCGAGCATATGTCAAGATCACACCCTTGAATCCCATGTCCTTAATATTGCCGATGGTGTTTTTAACTTCGCGCACATCTTCTCCGGCGCAGAAGTGTCGATATATGGTGGACTTGAAGAGGGCGTTGAGTACGGGGTTCTTCTCGACACTGAAAAGAGGCGAGTGGGGTTTGGTGAAGAATGACAATATGGCTAGGGAGGGCGTAAGCAGAATTCGGTTGCTGGACACTGTTGCAATGAGCAATGATCTCAGCAGCATCCCCGTTGGCAAGAGGGAATGTGGCGGAGGCGCCCGAGTTGGGGTTGTCGTGTTTCCAGCATGCCGTCTTTGTGAGATTCTGTTGACTCGGAGAAGTGTGAGCCGTGGGTACGTCAGAGTGAGTGAAAGAGAAGAGTGCGCTGGACGCATTGTGTCTACGCGCAGGTATGTCGTGTAGGTAGGTGGTGATGGACAAGGATTATGGTATTCACAATCCCAAGTCTAAGATTTTGAATACAGCGCTATCGGGAAATGAATTCCACTGGCTTCTTGCATGCAAGAGTCTGACATGCTGTCCCTATTAGGACATAGTAGTCTGGTCTGTACAGTAGTCTTCCCTGCATATCAGTGCTCGGACCAGCAGCCGATACCCCTCCCATCGGCAACGTGCCACACGGCCCGTCGGCAGTCTGACCAGCCGGACCTTTCCCAATCTGCCGGTTGCAAAGATAACCGAAAGAGTTACCCCAACTCTTAATCACGCCAGGAATGTGGCTGCGCCTGGGATTGTTGGCAGACTATGGCAGCGCCAAATGCAAGGGTAGCTCAGACCATATCGAAGCATTTCCCCGCATCGAGTTAGAACAGATACGTAATAGGGGCGCTATCGCTTGACTCTATCCCTGCAAGCAAACTTGTCTTTGATGCAACAGTGACTGTGTATGTATGTACGTATGTATGTATGTGTATTTTCCGCCTGGGGGTCCGTGAGGCCCTGTAAGTCTCCCAAGAGAGCACTGGACATGCTGAGATAAACTTCTACAATTGCTGTCGCATCTGACCTAAGGATTTTATGAGGTGGATAAGACTTGCAAACTTTTGTAACAACAGCCTTCAATCGAAAGGCGATTCGAAAGTCGAAGCAAATGCTAGCAGGCTGAGTCTTGTGTTATGTTTCATTATGCTGTCCACGTATAGATTTTGTAACTCATTGTGTGCACGGCGATTTTCGACCATCTCGTCTCTTTATAAATACAATTTGCATACAACCAAGATAGAACTCCAATGATAGATAATACCTTATTTTGCTAGGGGACAAAACAAGCAAGCACGGAGCTCCTATATATGATAATTATTCACTCCTGGATTTCACCAATGGTCTCCCCAAGGAATTCGCTTCTAAGTTTGCAGATCACATATTGAGCTTTTAAACCTCGTTAGAAGGGTACTCGACCTCGTCGGCACCAATCAAATCCTCCTTCATACTCCTGATGCTTGCGAAACGAGACAGGAGGTTGGTGCTCGTAGCCTTGTCGTTGGTGCCCGAAGCACGACCACCTCCGAAAGGCTGGTGACCAACAACGGCGCCACTGCTCTTACAGTTAACATAAAAATTACCAGCGGACTGTCGAAGACCCCTCTCGGCTTCAGCGATGGCGGTTCGGTCGCGAGCAAAGACGGCGCCAGTAAGGGCGAACTTGGTAGACTTGTCGATCAACTCCATAGTCTGCTTATAATCGGCGTCTGGGTACACGTAGACGGAGAGGATAGGACCAAATAGCTCGTTCTTCATGAGACTGTGCGAAGGATTCTTGGTCTGGAAAATAGTAGGCTGGATAAACCAACCCTTGGACTTATCAGTAGAGCCGCCGGCAAGGAGCTCGACTTCCTTGTCAGCCTTGGCGTCCTGGATGACATTATTAAGCCTCTCCCAGGACCGCTCGTGAATGACAGGGCCAATGAAGTTCTTGAAGTCCTCGGGGGGTCCGACCTGGAGCTTCTCCGTCTCTGCGACCAGCTCCTCCTTGAACTCGGGCCAGATAGACTCGGGAACATAGAGACGAGACGTAGCAGAGCACTTCTGTCCCTGGTACTCGAAAGCTCCGCGGACGGTGTTAACAACAGCATTTCGGACATCAGCGCTCTTGTGGACAAGGTGAAAGTTCTTTCCACCAGTCTCTCCAACAATGCGAGGGTAACTCTCGTAGAGACTAGACCGGATTCCATCACCAATCTTGCCGTAGAGGTCACGGAAGACACCAGTGGAGCCTGTAAAGTGAAGAGCGCCAAACTTGGGGTGCTCAAGAACAGCCTTTGTGACCTTCTCGGCGTCACCGGGGAGGAACTGAATGACACCCTCGGGAAGACCGGCTTCCTCGAGGACTTTCTGGAGTACGTAGCCAGCGTAGATAGCGCTGTCGGACGGCTTCCAGATAACGACATTACCCATGATGGCTGGGGCAGCAGTCAGGTTGGCGCCAATGGCTGTGAAGTTGAAGGGGCTGATAGCATAAACGAAGCCTTCGAGGGGGCGGTACTCCATCTTGCTGCAATTGGTTTATTAGCACGCTTCCAGTGTAGCGGTGATTGCCGCGGTGTTCATCTTACTTCCAGAGTCCGACATCGTTCATGGTATTCTGCTGCTTGTACAGCTCAGCGGCATAGTGCACGTTGAATCTGATTCCACAGTCAACCATTGTTTCTTAATCACAAACGCTGTTGAGTAGGGTGATAATTAGTACCTGTAGAAATCACAACTCTCGGCAGCAGAGTCGATCTCGGCCTGCCAGATGTTCTTGCCCTGCCCGAGCATAGTGGCGGCCATGATCTCATAGCGGTACTTTCCAGCGATCAGCTCAGCTGCTCGGAGGAAGACGGCCGCTCGGTTCTCGAAGGAAGTGTTGGCCCAATTCTCCTTCGCAACCATGGCCTTCTCGATCGCGTCCGACACTTGCTCAGGGGTCGCTGTGGCATATTCGGCGAGGGTAGTAGCATGGGCAGAAGGAATGGGTTGAGAGCCAGTGACTTTAGAGGAGACCTATATGGGAACGAATCGTCAGTTGAGTGAGCTTTTTGCCAAGTAATTGACCGGACCGAGAAAAATAGCTTACCGTCTGACCACTGATCTTCAAGGGAACCTGAATGGGAAGACGCTGCTTGAGGCTGTCAAGAGCTTCCTGCAACCTTTCGCGCTCCTGGGAACCCTTTGCGTAGGTGGGCTACAAGCATGTCAGTATGATTGATCACCTCAAGTTAAACCAGGTGCAGTGCGGTGTAGGGTCGCATACGTTAGGTTCATTTCGAATTGGGGGGACCCTGAAAGTCCCCAGGCAGCGGGTAATGAGCTGTCTAGGAGCTGCCTGAGAGCGAATAGCCTGACGGACGTTCAACATCATGCGTGAAGCCATTGTTGTGAATTGGAGAAGTATGTGTCTTAAAGAAAGAAAGAGAGGAAAAAAGGTCAATTCGAGAACGATCAAAACTACTTAAAAGAATGCCAGCTAATAGAATGACCCCAAACAAAAAACCCAGAAATCGTTCACGAGTCCGCCATCGGCTACAGTCGGTGGCCCGGCGACAACTACCGTGACACTACAATACCGCACCAATATCCAAGCTGGCCAGGTTGGCAAGCTCTTGAGGGAATCCACCAACCACCAATTTAACAGCGAATGCCCTCTCGGCTGACATGCCCGAAATATGAAAATGGGGGGACCGAAGGCCTGTCCCGGTAAACAGCCGACGAACCCTACGGCAGATATCCGATGCTTTCTCCATGTCAGATTCCCGACCTTGCCTATCTTACCCCTATCCATCCTAAAAAGATTATCGAATGCGGTGCGGCCCTAGAATGACCTCGGCGTATTACCGATTTCGTGGGTGCGGTCCTGAGGTATTATCAGGCACCATTTACAAGATCTGAGTCCCCAACAAATCCTTCCAAGCAACACACATACTACCATGGCAGACACAGTTAAAGATGTTATCGCGGGGGCGATGGGGGGCGTTGCTCAGGTTTCGATTGGTGATTATTCCATAAACGACTTGAATTGAACAAGACACTCACTCATTATGGATGAATAGGGCAACCCTTTGGTATGATACTCCTCATCCAACCACTTCTCGTGACTCCATGGACTTCATTTCTCAACCACGCTTGTAGACATTGTCAAGGTGCGGCTTCAAGCATACGGTGGTGATGCGTTAGATGTTACTCGAAAGATCTGGAGTGTAGAGGGACCACGATCTTTCTACAAGGTTAGAAACACACGTGTTGGACTTATTGGCTTGTTCTTGGTGCACAGTTGCTGACTGAACACTTACTCAGGGCACTTTACCGCCACTCCTCGGAGTCGGCGCCTGCGTTAGACAAACCATCTTGCACAATTCTTAAGGACTAGTTATTGATGATTTACTAGGTCAGCATTCAATTTGGCGCGTTTCATTTTTTCAGTCAACAGTTCGAGAACTTTAACAAGCAGCAACATTCTAAACATGAAGGCTCTTTGTCTCTCGGCCAGGTCTACTTAGCTGGCGGATTGGCCGGTGTCACCAACAGTGTCATATCTGGCCCTATTGAGCACATCAGAATTCGACTTCAGACGCAGCCCCATGGCGAGAAGAAGCTTTACTCTGGAGTATCTGACTGCGTTAGAAAGATTTGGCAACACCAGGGCATCTCGAGCATCTACCGCGGCCAGGTCGTCACCATTTTTCGCGAGTTCCACGGCTACGGAATCTGGTTCGCCGCGTACGAGGGCCTCGTCCAGTATGTCACAAAGATGGAGGGTAAGAAGCGAAGCGAGATTGAGAGCTGGAAGTTTGCCGTATGCGGCGGTCTTGCTGGCGAGTTGCTTTGGCTTCTGAGCCATCCCCTTGATGTCATCAAGAGTAAGATGCAGAGCGATGGATTTGGTAACGACCAAAAGTACAAGACCATGCGAGAGGCTCTTCGACAGACTTGGCGAACGGGTGGTGTCTCTGGGTTGTTCGAGGGTATTGGTCCTGCACTACTGCGAGCTATGCCAGTTTCAGCGGGAACGTTTGCGACGTGAGTTTGTTTTTATTCTTCTCGCTTCACATTCCAGGCAGGTCAAAGCTAACTTTTCTTCAGTGTCGAGGTTGTTCGCAAGATGCTGTCGAGTGGAGATGAGATGTCGGAGATACTAGAAATCTAAATTGGACCACGTCCATCTAATGAAACAAACTGCCAGGTTTTATGTCCCAAACATTGGCCTGCTCTGCATCCGCTACAATCGATTAGTGATGCTGGGCATGAATGACAAAGGGAGAAAAAAAGATAAAATGACCTTATAACCTAATGGATTGTGATTGTTATCTGTAAGCCGTCCCACTACTTGGCATTTCTTTGCTGGCGACTGCAAGTAAAATTGTAGCAAGGAATTGATATTAATCCTGGTTTCACGGTAGAATCAAGAAAAAGAAGCACAAGATAGGCTTTCATTGTAAATCGTCGCGGAAACCCTCATTATATCTACATCAACCAAAAACCCCAATAGTCTGTTATCTGCCACCTCCTAAGTTGAAAATCTTGCCAATCTCTGCCCAGTCAACATCATCCACGCCTGTCAATGGTAATGTCGGATCGTTGAAGCTAGAGTATATATCAGTAGCCTCATGGCTCAGATCCATCTCGAAGCTCTGAGGCATATCGAAATCCAGCTGATACGCCTGTTGGCTGTCTGGAGCCATCTGCCACGGCACCCAGGACGAGGCGGTCATAGATTCATCTTGCACTGCAAGCACGCGATTACGGCTTGCATCTGGTATAGTTCGCTCAGCAAAAGGTAAATCGTCAAGGCTCGAAACACCTTCCAACCATGATTGTTTGTCCGCATCGGAAGTAGGTGACCAGACCTGTTCATAAAATTGCTTCAGCTCGTCCAGCCGCCGCTGGGCCGCATGATTGCCTGCCCTGGAGAGGTGTCTCAAGATTCCAGCAGCTTGCTTGAGACCTTCTGGAGGTGCTCCGTCTTTGCCCTGTACAAATCCCATCATAGTCAATATGAAGGCAGCCGAGAATGTAGCATCGAGATCGAAATAGCCAAACAATGCTATCACGTAATTAATATATACACTTGAACACTGTCGACGGGGCCCGAACGCTTACCGATTCTTTTTTCTGTGCGAAGAGTCGAGAGGATTCGGATACTTTTAGTGGCAGCATCCTGACATGTAAGACATAGCCGATTGATGACTGGAGACACACGTGTTGGAGGGCTGTCGCTCGCCAATTGTACTTTATCCTTGACCCGTTGCAGAAGTATTGGTCTGATACACAGTATGATTGCCTAAGAACTCGAGTCAGAAGTTGGAACGAGACGGAAAGAACGTTGACAGTGGCCTACCTGAAATAACATCAAATATAGCGATGCGTTCGTCCTCATGGTTGTGGTGGTCGTGTCAGAGAAATCCATGGACCACGAACTCGGTATGGAACGTCCTATCTCGCAAAGATTGTGAAGAGTGTCTTGAATCCTCGTTACAAGCTCGGTCTGTGTGATGGTCATGTTTCCATAGAACGCTGTAGACGTCAGAACGTTTACGGTCCAAGACAAATCCGACAAACTCACAGGTCATGATCTCGCCTGTCATTTGTGCTATTCGGAGGTTGATAATCATTGGTAGAGGGTGTTGATAACCAGAAAAGGGACGAGGAAGCTCGGCCCGCAATTGACGACCATCCACACCTGGAGGCAAGCCAAGACCAGTTGATAGGCGACTATACTTACTTGTCAGCCAAAATAAAGGCTCTGTATACATTTCCCGGAGCGACTCACCGATCAAGCATGTAGGCCGTCCACCAGACCCTTACTCGATGATTGACTTCCGACCAGAGTCCTTGCTGTTCATCATGTGGAAGGGAACAGCCCAAGGCCATGGCCAGACGAAGAGCGGAACCAACCTTTACTTTGGTCAGCTTTCTCTCTCAAAACAAGGGATGAGGCTACAAGACTCACATAAAGATAAGCATCATGCTTACAATCACACCACTGCAGGTACAGACCAGTCAAACAGAGCGTCTCAACCGCCAACACTCCGTGTGATCCAAGTTCGTAAGTTGGCGGAAGACGCTTGATTGCTTCTGCAAAGAATGAATTTCCTGGTGGGGACGTTGGACTCTCACTCGGCGATCCTATGAGCATACCTATTGCCATGACCAACAGGTATTGGGTATACCACAGCGTTTGCATCTGCCCGAAGCGGCTGGCTTCATCTTGATACAGTAGATCTAGGGAGTCAGAAAAGGCTCTCGGATCGACAAAGTGTTGGTTAATTCCCATCAAAGAGAGAAATGTCTCAAAAAGCTGACGGGACTGGCCCTGGGATATCAATTCGGGTGTGGGATTTCCGTGCACGAGCGTAGCGGCGCTGTTCCACTGGCTTTGCTGCGGTGGACTGATGGCAGAAGAGGTAAGTGTTGAGGTTGCCGGCGATGTCTGGGTGTTTTGGTTGTCGACATGGTCGCGTACCATGGTTCGCACGCTGGATTCAAAGGCAGGCCCAGACACAACAGTAAGGACTATGGAGACTCAGAAAAAGATACGTTTGCAACATGGCATACGAGATGTGTCATGATTCTTACCTGGACTTAGCGGCAGCTCTGCTTGTTGGGCAGAATCAAAATTCCCCTCGACCGCATCATGGTTTAGGGACGACCCAACAAAAGGGGTGCTAGATTGTTTCCCTACAAGGAATAAATATTTAGATCGAAGTCGACTCAGGTGGGTGGGAAGAAAACTTACGCGATACTTCCTCCAGCTTCTCTTCTAAACCTTTGATAGTCTTGGCAAGATCTTGGACGTAGCTGCTGAACGTTAGATGATTCTTATTTCCATACTTTCCTCCATTTCTTCTTCTCCTCTCGTTTGAAAACAAATGAATAGAAAGTAGATGCTGTATATAACTTACGCTTCCGAGTAGCCGCGGCGAGCGATGGTGCCAAATCTACACTCAAAGCCGTGACGCGTACAAGTCAGACATGGTTGATTGCCAGAACACTTGACTTTTCGACGTCGGCAGCTTTCACAACTATATCAAAGTAAACAAGTTGGCTTTGAACTGAATTTCCTTTTTTTCTTCTTGCTCTTCTTCTGAAGTCTTCTACTTACGCGTTACTCGCACGAGTGAGTGGAGCTGTGGTGTTTGCTGGCATTTTTCCTGGTGCAAAAGAAAAGACAGTATCAGCGAATAAGGGTCCCGTCCTGCGTTTTAGGGCAAAACGGCCATGAGAGGAAGAGGGGAAGCGAGCCCTATATAAAGAGGACATGAGGGGGTCGGGGTTGAGATGATCCGCGTGGCGGCTTTAGACTACTATAGTTAGGGATATCGGTAACTTGTCCATTCATGTACTTGTACTTTGATATAAACTGTAGCTGATGACACACTCCCGGCAAGTTTCACCTTTGCTTGTGAGGGACTGTGGGAGGAGTGGCTGGCTTGACACTAGCGATATTTAGATTCTAGGCTGGAAAGGAAATCAGTTGATATTGATTTGGAATTTATATGTTTTTTTCTTTTTTTAATCTCCTATTTATTTATTGAATGGGATCTGATCCTTCCTATTGCATCGCCGATTTAGTAACTTCTTCCAAAAAGCGTCCACTTCTGCGCCAACTTGTCACATTCTGGGTTCAAACACTTCCGCCCCTCTTCAATCTCACCAGGCTGCTCAAACGGAATACACAGACTCTTCATTCCCATTGAGGCAGTTCCCAGATCGCCCAAGCCATCCTCCTTGGACGTCAACTGCTTGATGCGCTCTTCACATTTACCATCAAGACAAAATGGGATCAGGACCACGTTTTTGCTGTCCAAGGCGGGAGTGACCTCGCCCCATTTGGCAATGACTTTGCGGTGCTGGCAGTATGCCAGATTCGCCTTGTCGTACATATCCTTCTGGATCTGATCGAGCAGCTTGGTCGCCTGAGGAGCAATCTCGGCAACAGGTATAGTCCCCTTTTCATTGTTGTGCCTGATGGCATAGCTGACGACATCATTCTTTGCGTCTTTTGGTCCGAATTCTATTCTCAGGGGAACGCCCTTCATCTCCCAGTCGTTGAACTTCCACGCTGGGGTGTATCCCTCACGCATGTCAACCTCGACGCGAAGACCCGACTTCTTCAACGTCTTGCGCATCTCGTACAACTGGTCCAGGAGACGGTCCTTGTCTTCAGCGGAGGTTTTCCTGTTGATGCCGACGGGAACCATCACGATCTGGGTCTGGGCCACGCGAGGTGGCAGAACCAGGCCCTTGTTGTCGCCGTGGATCATGACCATAACGCCGATGACTCGAGTAGAAAACGCCCAAGAGTTCTGCCAGGCGTAGATGCGTCCCGAGCCGGCTGGATCCTCTACAGAGATATCAAACATCTTGCTGAAGTTCTGACCCAGACAGTGCGAGGTAGCTCCCTGTATGCCTCGTCCGTTGGATGGGATATATCCTTCCAAGGTCATTGTATAGTATCCCCCAGCGAATCGTTCATTTTCCGTCTTTCGACCACGGACAACGGGAACCGCTAGAAGATCTTCGTAGAGTTGTGCATATAGCTCCAAGATCTCGAGAACCTCGACTCCCGCTTGCTCTTCCGTCAGATGAGCTGTGTGACCTTCTTGCCAGAGGAATTCGCGGGTTCGTAGGAAGGGCGTCGTTTGTTTTGTTTCCCAGCGTACAACAGAATTCCACTGGTTCAGTCGCAATGGAAGATCTCGGTGGCTTCTGATCCATTTGCTGTAATATGGATACATGATTGCCTCAGAGGTCGGACGAATAGCCACCGGAACCTCTAGATTCTTTTCACCGCTGAGAAATGTTAGCGCGGATACTTGGACATCTTTTGTTGACTTACGCTTTTGTTACCCATGCCAGTTCTGGTGCAAAGCCTTCAATGTGATCCTTTTCCTTTGCTAGTGACTTGGCCGATAGAAAGAGAGGGAATGCCGCTTCGCCAATCTCCATCTTATCGAGATGGCTCTGGAACCATTTGCGTATCTCACTCCAAATGAACATAGTCAATGGGCGCAGAACAAAGAGCCCAGCAATTTCTGTATAATACTCAACCATTCCGGCCTTGACTACGACTTCTTGATACCATTGCGGAAAGTCTTCCTCTTTCGTGGCAGTGATGCCGATGATCTCGCCAGACTTTTGGTTCAGAGTTAGAGATGGTTGGGTCGACTGGGGGTATTGGTTAGCGCTGTTGTCGAACAGCCAGCGGAGAGAAGAGTTGGCTACATACCATTGATGCTGGTTTGGGGGGCCAAGTTGAATTCAAGATGTCTGTCAAGCATGGATTAGTGCAATAAAATTTATTTGACAGAATTAGAATCTTGTAAAAAGCCTTGCCAGTAATTGTAACGAAAAATCTTTGAATATCTCCTTGACGTCTTCATTACAGTCCCTCGCTAGTTCGGTAATGGTTGTCGGTACGTTACGTCTGCCGACAGGGGGTCTGTACCCCATACGGCCGGCTATCTGTCCAGCCTTCGGTAACACGCCGAATCAGGTGTGCAAACCGGTAGAGCTATCGGGTTGCTAACCGTCGGCAAGCTAAGTCGAGAAGCCTACCGGTCCCGCTTCTCGGGTGTTAGCCGATGAGCTCCAGCGTGATAGAAGAAATAAAGTTTTGGTTGTAGGTCATACCGTTGTACAGTGCGTTTTACCAATTTAAATTAGTTACCGTCAGTCCAAATGCTTTTCTTACGTCCGAGATCGTTCCCAATGACCAATGCAAAGGCTGAGTATTAATTCATACAACAAGCTCTCTCAGAAACCTCTCACTTGCTATCCATAATCAAACCGAACTAGGGCTACAAGCAGCAACAATAAGCAACAATGACGGTTATCACAAAGCCAACACAAGCAAAAGGCAGCTTTTTCGGAAGCGCAGAATACTACCCTCCTGATGCCATCTTTGCTTTGACCGAAGCGTACCATAAAGACCCGTCACCAAACAAAGTCAACTTGGGCCAGGGGGCGTACCGAGACGAACACGGCTTGCCGCAGATTCTGCCCTGCGTGGAAGAGGCTTTAGACGCTCTAAATGAGGAGGGGCTAGATCACGAGTATCTCCCCATCTTGGGGTTGAGTGGGTTTCGGGAACGCGTTGCTGAGCTAGTCATCGGCAAGGATATTTTCGAGTCCAAGAAAGACCGAGTAAGTGACAGAATGATCATTAATCCTTCACCTGCTCTAACAATCAACCAGGTGACAAGCTGTCAAACGCTCTCTGGCACCGGTTCGCTTCACCTGCTCGGCAACCTAATTGCCCACTGCCACTCACCAAAGCCAAAGATCTTGATACCTCAGCCAACATGGTCTAATCACACTCACATCTATGCATCGCTAGGATTTGAATGCATTTCGTTTCAGTACTACAACCCAGACACCAAGTCACTAGACTTTGAGGCCTATATGGCAGCTTTGAACGAAGCAGAGCCTGGTACAGTCATCATTCTACATGCCTGTGCTCACAACCCTACCGGCTGTGATCCTTCACAGGAGCAATGGTACCAGATTGGTCGAACGGTTAAAGAGCGGAGATTGTTCCCCATCTTTGATGCTGCATATCTCGGTTTCAATTCTGGCTCCTATAACAGAGATGCATTTCCTATAAGGCACTTTGTGAACGACCTTGAACTAGAAGTGGCTATTTGCATTTCTTTTGCTAAGAACATGGGACTTTATGGTATGTTGACTCGGCTCCATCTGCCTTTTCCTTCTCCTAACTGAACTAGGTGAACGTGTCGGATGCCTTCTTCTCCATACATCCACGCCTGAAGCGGCCACGAACTCAACATCCGTGCTGGAGCGACTACAACGAGGCGAAATCTCAAACCCGCCTGCTTACGGTGCAAAGATCGTCGAAACTGTGCTGAGCAACCCAGAAATCACCGAAACCTGGCATCAAGACATGGCCAACATGAGCAACCGAATCTCGTCCATGAGACACGCCTTGCACAACAATCTCCTTGATCATGGTAAGGAGCGCTGTCTCACAGTCATATACACTCATACTGACGTGGCTTGCTGCAGCAACGCCGGGTCTCTGGAAGCATCTGATTCGGCAATCAGGAATGTTTGGTTTCCTTGGTCTGTCCCCAAATGTTGTCAAAGAGTTGCGAGGTATGAAAAAAAGCTCGATCCCAGCTATCCAGATACTGACTGACATGGCGAAAGAAACCTACCATATCTACATGGTTGATAACTCCCGAATTTCTCTGGCTGGTCTTAATGAGAGCAATGTTGCATATGTGGCTGCGTCCATTGCTGCATGTGTTCGACGAGAGGTACAGCACTAACCAGCCAATGGTGTTATTTCAACGGTAAAGCTGATGATAACACACACATGTATCTTCTATGGCATACAATGGAATTCTTGCCGCCATCATCCGACCAGATACAAATAGTATTACGATAGCAAAATAGATAGGTTAATGGGAGGATCAGACTCAGAAGGGTAAAGAGCCGCTTTTTCAAGATTAAAGAGGATGGTCATTAGATAATAGCTCCACGTGTAACAATTTCAGCCAGCTTATGGTCATCTCATACATTGCAAGTGGCTATCAAACACATAAGTATCAATACTTTTGTAGTTCTCATTTCAAAACCTTGGAGCCAGAAGGCTTGGCGGCCCCTTGTTCATACCACACTACTCATGACCTTGTTCGACTGCTAGTCAAGATGGATACCCTGCAAAGTCCAGAACATCTAGCCCAGTGAGGCCCATGAGAAAATTCTGGTCATCATGATACAGCGTCGAAAGATGGTCATTCCCCGCTATATCCAACCCTGACGCTGCGTTAGGCAGTGGTATTGGTGCTCTTGCCGCAGAGCAAGCCTCAGCTCCTGGATGTACCTCTCCACTCCAGCTCTCTCCAAGGCTTATCGAGACTGGCCATAACGATGGCGTTCCTCCTGCTGGTACATTCCCAGAAGTTGTCTCCCTTGCCGGCACCAAGTCTCCTTGATCAAAAGGCCGCTCCTGCGCCGCAAGCCACTCTGCCCAGTATTTGTACGCTGAGGGCGACGTTGCCTCTTCTCGTTCTTGTGCATCTGTAAAAGTGCCCGACTGGCGGAGTTTTCGAGCCGCTTCGTCAGAAATTGACTGCAGGGTTTCCACGAATTTGACGCCTACTGTGGCTGCTGGGTTCCCATTCGCCATCTGCCGTAGACAGTTGAGACCAAAGTTTACTCTAGTATCGAAAGTAGAGTCACGCTTGAGGATACCTGCAATAAGAGTAATGATAGTTGCAATGCTGCAACCTTGGAAGTCGGTAAACGAAAATCGAGCCGAGTTTCCAGATTGAACAAGTTTCTCGAATAACTGGAGTAGCTTTTTAGCTGCTTTAGTGCAGGAAGCGGATAGATTCTCGGCAGTCTGATCAATTGGATGGGGTTGAGATCCTTGGTTTAGGTGACGTTGAAGATTTGTCCTTACTCTCATAATTAGAGAGGCCTTGCCAATAACAATCCAAGCATAGTAATAATTTAGGTAGAGATGGAAGATCGCTCGGTATCTTGAGTCACGTGGATCAGTATCCTCCAAGTCGAATTCTTCCGGCAAAGACTTTCTCCAGCTCCTTAGTTCAGCTTCGATTTTATTTGAATCAGTTGGTGTTGAGGAGTTTGTAAGCCAGCTACTGCTACAGGTTAGCTGTGAATCTGTCCGTTGAGGCTACTTACGTTGAGTCTGAGTAGCCATCGAGGATCAACATTAGGCGTGCATAGGCTATCTGGAGCTCAATATTTTCGAATTTCTGATCCCTGTCGAGAGAAGGCATCGGGGAAGGCAAGGGTATTCCGATGATGGTTGCGGGGACAGATCGGGGACGATTCAGCTTTATAGTTGTGCAACTGCACAGTCGTTAGAAAGGATGGTCATTGATACTCACATCCTGTGAGCTCACTTACCGTTCTAGTGAATATATTGACCACCAAAGTCGACACCGAATCTCCTTTTCCCGGTCATCAACCATCTCATCATCTGGACTCTGATGCAGATCAAAAGCCAATGCCTTTCGCAACGCCATGCCCATATAGACATAGGAGGAACCAGCAGCATTCAGAGGCATGAGATAGATACCGAGAAGAAAGCATGCCTGAATGGCTTTCAAATCAGACCTTTCAATCACATCAGGTACCAAAAGTTTGGCTTGTCTAAAAAAGACTCGGCCGAGATCGCTGTCATCGCCCTGAGGCAATGGGGAATCGATCGGCCTCTCGAGAGGGGTCCAATTACTTCCCAGAGCGAATAGCCCAAGAGCAAGGCAGATAAAGCTTGGATCGGTTTGAAGCGGTGATGAGCTGTTCGTATAGAACTGGGCAATCTCATCCATAATTTGAGCTTGGTCAAAGTAGAAAAAAATGTCAACACCATGTCTGATACACACCGATAACAAAAAGTCGGCCACATGTCGTGGGGGGAAAGAATCAACGACGGATTTTAAGCGTGCATACTGGCTGTCTGAAAGGCGGTTGGTATGGGCGATTTGCTAGGGATGTCAGCAAGTGGTTAGATATTCGAATACATAAACAAACCGCTTGCGTAACAACGACTTCCTGTTCTTCAGGATTGGGTACAGAGTCTATGAAGAAAGCTTGCCTCAACCTGGAAAGAAAACGAGGCCAGAGTACACTTTCAGTCGGGTCTTGATGGGTAAGCAGAGGTTGCCTGCACAGACGGGAATGTAACATACGATTATCAATAGTAATGTTTTCCTCGGGTCCGTCCAAGGCTTGATTATGAAACGCAACAGGTCGAGGCGTTGAACTCTCAGTGTCTGACGAAGGAAGCCTCTCCCTGTATTATGTCAATAAGCCTTGGGTTAAGGTGGTGACATGAAGCACATACTTTTCGAAATGGCAGCTGAGGTTGCTGGCCTGACATCTCTGGCATAGGCCCGGACGTGTTTCGATGCATTTACTCTTTCTTGCTTTACAGCGATCACACCTGTTATAAAGATCAATCAGCACTCTTTTATGAATAGTTGCGCTTATGGTGAAAAGTGCCTACGCTCTGGCTGCGCGCTTTCGGCTAGTGTCTGCAACGCGACGACGCCGGCGGTGGCGATTCTGAGATTGCTGGTCCATATGGTATTAGCAGACCTCGCCCGTACGCGGAGAGGAGGTCCGTGTCCAGGTGTCGGTGAATTGATCTACTTGCAATACAACTTTATGAGGTGGAGCGTGGAGTTGGTTTGGGGTTGGTAGGTTGGTGGCCCAAGTTGACTAAGCAACAGCATTGGTAGAGTTTGAGCTGAGATCGAAAGCCGGATTAATAATATCCGTGATCCCGATATGATAAGACTACGTCTGGATCTAATCTAAAACTAGAAAGGTGACTTGGACTGTTGATGAGTCCAAAGCCTGAAGGTTCTGTGTTGGTCGATCTAAAATCTGGTTGTTTAGTTCATCTTGGTGCTGTATCGTTATTCACGGCCCTTCACATCGGACGCTTAGCACATCACCATAGGTCAAGTTTATTTGTCGCAGTCATCCAATTCAATTAGTTATATAAACCCCGACACCCTTCCCGTAATTCTCTGTTCAATAGACATCCAAAGCCAAAGGTTGGAAGAACCCGCACACATCTCACAATAGTAGCCGGCATGATGTCTGCTCGGATGTGAGACAATCTCTCCGTCAGTGTAGAACCGCTGTTTCTGTTGTAATAGTCCAAGCCGAGGAGATGCACGGGCGTGGAGACAAATTGTGACAGTATTGGCACCGTTGCCTGAGTGGCCATGATCTTCCCATGCGGGCTGGCAAACACCGAGTCAGGAACAGCTGAAGCGAGCAACGTAGGCAATGTGAATGAGCCGAACATTGTTGCGCTGTCCCGAATCAAGAAAGCCACCATCGAAGCCCTCGAAACGTTCTTAACGGCCTGGCGCACTTTTGCGCATTTCATAGGCTGAGAGCTGTATATCTGCGCCAACTTGAGATCCTTCCAGATACCAAGGGGAACGTTGACCAGTGAGATGGGAACAAACGACAAGCTGCTGATGGTTGAGCTCTTGAGTCTTGAGGCGACCGTTTCGGTAGCGTTCGCAGTTCCAAAGGTCGCCGTATACAACACCCAAACTATTCCAAAAGGTCGACTAAATATAAAAGATGTTGGTTTCTTAAAAGAATTCTTCGAGTGCTGCCGTAGGCCCTCGATTATAGGTTGGTTGAACGATGACTTTTCAACAAGAGCCCTGACCAAAGTTATTTAAGATTGTCCTGGCCTTGAGGTTAGAGGGCTTACCTGTCTAGCAGAACTACAGAAGGTGTTACAAATGATGAGGAAACCATGGCAGCTACTGTATCGCCCACAATATCACGTCCAAGGATAAGCGCACCATAGCTGCCACTGTTGCTAGGCTCGCTTTTCGGACTCGTGGGCGGCATGATGCTCTCCCACCACGTTGTGAAGTTGTCCTCCCAAAGCATTTCTGTTGGTAACTAGGGGTTTGAAGACAAGGGGGCCGGAGGCGATTGCAGGTGATATCTGATATTCATCAGGCATAATGGAGCTGATATCAGGAATATCTGAAAATGGTCAATGCAGGCCGTACACCAGAGAACTCAGTATATGAGACCGCTAAACTAGCGATAGACC
Source organism: Fusarium cf. hostae (assembly GCA_011035825.1). Taxonomy (NCBI): domain Eukaryota; kingdom Fungi; phylum Ascomycota; class Sordariomycetes; order Hypocreales; family Nectriaceae; genus Fusarium; species Fusarium cf. hostae. The sequence continues at coordinate 90,918 of WEXE01000563.1, forward strand.
TTTTCCATAGAAGGATCTTCCATAACATTCGATGTTTCGGACTGGTTCCTGGCGAAGAGAACCGCATTGTTGCCGAAATATCATGTCGGGCAATCTGTCTACTGGCGTCTTCAGCCATGGTGTGTCGGCTATGAGCCGGTTTGTTAATTTGCAGGCTCGGCCAATACCCGAGAGGTTGGCCACACGGATATATCGAACAGTCTCTACGCCCGTTACGGGAACATACAAGTCATCTTTCTGCTTCACAGAGGGCTGCAACGTGATAAAGGTCCCAGAAGAGCCTGGAAAATTTTTGTTTTCCTTTCCGCTACTCAAATGGTTCTATTGACGTTTGAGTTTTGCAAGATACTGAACACTATGAATAAGCGTCGGGGCAAACACGGCTCTTGTAACCGCTTTCTCTACTGTCATTCAAGTGAATCGTGCATCTCCGTGGTGATGAGACACTCTCTCTTAAAACTAAAGGATATAATCTGTTCTCTAGCATTATATTCTGCTTCCCAGCCTGGCCCCCGGATATCACTGCCGAGGAAAAGAAGTGGCTTCGGGGGAAAAGGCCTACATGCTAATCTTGATTCCATCTACTCCTTAGCGCAGAATCTTGAGCAAGAAATCCCATCACACACCATGACGGATAGCTCGCTTCAGAATCCTGCTGCCATGTCTTCAACTAATCTAGACTATGTGGCTCTAGCTTTGGATTCTGAAATGACGAATGTTTTCAATGCTAACTTGACGGATGAAGCTGAAGAGATCTATACCTGTTTCCTTGATCCCAATTCGCCCTTGACTGGGGTGGATGGGTTAGACTGGGCAGATATATATGAGGTCTTGCAAGCAATAGAAGAATGATGAGAAACGAGTCGAAATCTAACCAAAACTGTGATTCTTTCCTGGTCTAATCCCACTAGGCCAACGGTACGCGCTTTCTTTCTTGATACTGTGTCCACGAACAAGAAAGCTATAGCTTCGCCGAATCCATAAGTGACTTCTCCATTTTCACAAGTGATTCCAACGCACTGATATCTCCTTCACTTAACTTCCTCGCATCCACATTTGGCAGTGGGCTCCTAACTCTTCCATTGCCATAACCGAACCACTTCTCACAAGCCGTTTTCACTCCTGAGATACCAAACTTGAGAAGAGCCCAATCCGCCTTGGACAGTTCGGCTTGTATAGCCCTTGCCTTTTCAAGGTCACCGGCGGTATAGAGTCGAATGACCTCGACATGAACTTTGGGAACCACGTTTGCCAAGGCTGAGATGACGCCGTTGGAGCCGGCTACAAGGCCAGGCAGCAAGAAGTCAGCTTTTCCAGCAAAAGCGGCGAATCTTTCATGATCGACTGACGCCGAAATACGTTGCAGCTTGCCCAGGTTACCGCATGTAAGCTTAACACCGACGATATTAGATGACTCGTTGGCTAGCTCGAGAATAAGGTCCGAGTCGACGTCGATACCGCTGGTAACTCCGGGGAAGTTGTATATGAGTACGGGTAGGGAAGATTTGGAAGCAACCTGGAATGACGTTAGCGTATGCAACGCCAGTGAGTGGAAGTTACTCGTACTCCGAGATAGAAGGCTTTGATGACCTGTTTGTTCATGGCCGCACTCCAGTAACTTGGAGGCAGCACAAGAGCAAAGTCGGCACCCGCATCACAAGCAGCTTGAATGTGACGGCCAGTTTTCAGCACGCTGTTTGCGCTGCATCCCGCGATAATCACAGCATCGCTGTTGAACTTGGACAACAAGCCACGAATATGTCGAATAACTCGAGTTCGTTCATCAGACAACAGGTGAGTAGCCTCTCCGTTGCTACCATGAACAACGAGTCCTTTCACGCCAGCCTGAAGCAGTCGGCTAACATGTTGTGTTATGGCGTCGTAATTGATACTTTCGTCGTCGTAGAAGAAGGTGACGACGGGGGTATAGACTCCAAAGGGCGGAGATCTTGTTCCAAAGCCCATAATGATTTTATGAGTCTGTTGCTTTGGACCTTTCCGCATATACAAGGTTGGATCACAGTGTTTCAGTGATGGTCAAATTTGAAGAGTTCTATCACCAGCACATCGAACGACGGCGGCTATCTGCCATGTCGGCATCTCCGACGGATCGGGATCTTGACTTGTCACTTTGACCCACTCGGCTACGGTCCGAGTCCGAGACACCTTGTAGACCCGCTGAACCTGAGTAGCCAAAGCCACAGCGAGGTCGGAATTTTTCTTTCTAGGAATCCGAATGAAGGACTTACGGAGAAATTAGTCGCGTTGTTTCTAGACTTTTGGGATTTGGGGTCAGATATCAGTAGACATGCCAGCCGGGGTAGTGAATGACTCTGCAGCGGAGGCAAATCTTGATCGGTAGGAACAGGCAACCCTGGTCTCTGGGACAGCCATTTATCCGAGAGGAGCACAGCCACTAGCAGAGCGGACTACCTTGGTCATACGGTCTCGGCAGGCATTTAAACCAAGTTCTTAGGCAAACTCTTCTGAAATGAACCAGTGAATACAAGCCCAATACCTGAAGAAACGTAGAGATCAACTGCCCACAGTGAACAGGGCTTTGAGACCCTAAACCGGGCTAACCTCAGGCGGCCTGTAAGAAGCTCTCACATTCAGAAGTGTATGTATGACTCGGAGTCCTGGTTTAGCTAGAAATTCATAGAGAGAATTCGATCCGGAGCTATTGGAATAGGCCCCTGGGTCAGGATGTTACAGTCTACTGCACACAATCAAGTTCATGACCCTGCGCAGGGAGAACCAAAGAGACAACGCTTGTCAAGAATAGGCCAATGCTTCTAAGCTTCATGTTCTGAGATGTATTCTAAGAGGGCTCCTTTCCGTGCTGGCTTGTGTATGTGAAAGGGGCCAAACATTAAGGCTGCTCGCGTAGGGGAAAAGAGCTACTAAGCAGCTTCCCTCTCTGAGCAACAACACACAGAGCGTCGCTATTCGCCTATGATGTAAGCTTTCAAGTGGGACTCGTCGCGTCTTTGTGGATAACCTCTTCTCCTGAGCAGCCCTCTCCCGTGCCCTTCGAGATCGAGGCTAGAGGCCTACAGCCACAGCTCTCCCTGATTGCAACATCCGCAAAGACCTCGGTAGGCACAAGGAAAGGCCTAAAACCGTGCCAAAGGGATAAGATGGCTCGGATCACTCACATCTCTGCAATCTGAGTAAGAGACTTCGGAGGTGAGCCGAGTAAGTGCGCCACATGAGGCGGAACTCATCCGGGCAGACATATAGGTCATTCTCCGAGGCGCGTGACATGAGATCCAATTTATGTAAT